>CM036551.1:552267-554767 GCA_020745685.1 Tautogolabrus adspersus | reverse complement strand
ACACACATTTATAGTTCACTTGTGTATATAAAGTGTGTGTGCGTGTGCGTGTCTCTGATCTGGCTCACTGATATCAGACAGCGAGGCGGTCCTTTGCTCTCTAATGAGCTTTTTAATGTTGACGGGATGTGTTTGATTTCCACTCCTCCAGCAGACGGAGGTCAGACTCATTACAGAGGAGTGAAAACAGGAAGCTGGATGTTAAACTCTGATTGGCTACTGGGTGAACACACTCTGTAACCTTCCCCCCTGCTGACAGCAAACACTCCATGTTGGGACTACTTTCTGTAGAGCAGCGTGTCACTACGCCGGCTGAGAGAGGGTAGAAATCTGATTATGTCGTTGCTGAATCCTGGATTACGTCCAAATTTAAAAGTGGCGTGAAGTAAAGTGTCGGTAAAGTTTTGAATCTTTAAAAACAATTTAACCAGGAAGCGTGGCCGTCTTCAGCTGTGAGGAGATCGTGATGTGTTCGTGTCCATTAGAAAATAAAGGAACATGAAACAGTCGAAGAGTAATGTCTGACCTTTAACCTCTGATTATCACACCCCTCCCTCTCTTTACTTTGTATTACACAAAGATCCCTCAGAAACACAAACCTGTGTGTGGTTCTGAAGCAAAACTGTCTCACAAAGCATGAGTGGGCGGAGTCTTTTGTCTTTTAAACACTCATTTATTTATTTTATTTATTTGTTAGGGACATTATTAATAATAATCATGCACTGCTCTCGAAATTATTCCCTCTATTTGGACATTTTCAGTAGCCTACAAGCTAAACAACAGCGCCCCCACTGTTCTGTGATGGTAAACCGGCTGCGTGGGAGGGGGTGGTAAAATGTCCACATGAAGTCGAGGTGAGCCGATGTGTGAACGCAGCAGGAAATATTCAGGACAATTTGGTGCTAGAATGCGAGGGTAGATGACGTTCATATCCTGTGACCGGTGAGCGATTGGTTCGGTCTTTCGTGTACGTTATAAAGTTGCTCCATTCTTGTTACTTCTCACCAGTTTGATTTTTTTTTTACAAACTTTTGATTAAACTGTAAATATGGACCATCATTTTCAAAATCATTGAATTTCAAAAGTTAATCGTGATTAATCGAATCTTTGAAAATCCATTTTCTTTGCTATATTTCAAAACTGTTTTTTTGTTTGGCTTTTATTTTGCATTTTGAACTGTCTTGAGCTAAGGTACTTTACTTCCTGTTTGGATTTATTTTATTTTGAAAGAAAATAATGATCTTCCAGTAGATCGAGGGTAACGACATTAACTTAACTTAAAAGTAAACAGTTAAAGAGGACGTAAGGAAGGAATGATTGACTCATCAGCTGAGTGTTCTGAAAGTTTTCTTGAAGTGAAATGATCCTAATGACTAACCTACGGTGTGCCTAAAGGGACAAATTAAATAAGAACAACGCGATTTTCCGTAAATTCTGGACCTTAATCACATCACGATTAAGAGCTCCACTGTGAATTCATTCGACTACATGAAACATTCAACTAAAGGCAGAAACTGTCGCCTTTGCACTGGACTCTGTTGCTTCATCCGCCATTTTGGATATGTTGTAAGCAGTACACAGTGACCTCCATGGCGCCGTGTCTTGTCTCCTTTCGGTACTGAAACATCCTTTAATGTGTTTTTGTCAGTTAGACAGTCTGCAGGAGTTTACTGATGACTTCAAACCAACCACACAGTAACCATGACTACATCCAAGCTGCCAAGCTCTCTTCTCTTCCCTCCACACAGTCTCCTACAATCAGATGTGTCCTTTCCCCCCTCACGCTTTGATTGACACCTCGAGCCAGCCAATCACCACTCTCCACTCCTCCACATTCAGCACAATAATTTAACTCATCTGTTTTCTCTCTCAGACATTAATCTGTTGTTCTTCCTTTTTCTTTCCTGTTTTCTTTCCCTCCATTTCATCCCTCCCTCTGCTCCGCCCCCACCAATCAGACGGAGACATTCACACTCCTACACATACTACCTGTAAGTAACCTGTTCTACCTGTGAGCCCTCACCTGTGACCTAACCTAAGCATCAAATGTCAACACCTTAAACACCTGAGACCCTGAAACCCTAAACACCTGAACCACCCAAGACCCAGAAACCCTGAGACCCTAAATACCTGAACTACATGATAGCGTGAAACCCCAAACACCTGAACTGACTGAGAACCTGAAACCGTAAACACCTGAGACCTTGAAACCCTTAACACCTGAACTACCTGATACCCTGAGACCCTAAACACCTGAACTACATGATACCCTGAGACCCTAAACACCTGAATTACCTGATACCCTGAAACCCCGAGACCCTAAACACTTGAACTACCTGAGACCCTGAAAACCTAAATACCTGAACTACCTGAGACCCTGAAACCCTAAATACCTGAACTACCTGATACCCTGAAACCCTTAACACCTGAACTACCTGATACCCTGAGACCCTAAACACCTGAACTACATGATACCCTGAGACCCTAAACACCTGAATTA
>CM036551.1:544767-547267 GCA_020745685.1 Tautogolabrus adspersus | reverse complement strand
CTCTGTGGTTGAGTTGTGTCTCTGTAGTTGAGTTGTGTCTCTGTGGTTGAGTTGTGTCTCTCTGGTTGAGTTGTGTCTCTGTGGTTGAGTTGTGTCTCTGTGGTTGAGTTGTGTCTCTGTGGTTGAGTTGTGTCTCTGTAGTTGAGTTGTGTCTCTCTGGTTGAGTTGTGTCTCTGTGGTTGAGTTGTGTCTCTGTGGTTGAGTTGTGTCTCTGTAGTTGAGTTGTGTCTCTGTGGTTGAGTTGTGTCTCTCTGGTTGAGTTGTGTCTCTGTAGTTGAGTTGTGTCTCTGTAGTTGAGTTGTGTCTCTCTGGTTGAGTTGTGTCTCTGTGGTTGAGTTGTGTCTCTGTAGTTGAGTTGTGTCTCTGTGGTTGAGTTGTGTCTCTGTGGTTGAGTTGTGTCTCTCTGGTTGAGTTGTGTCTCTGTGGTTGAGTTGTGTCTCTGTAGTTAAGTTGTGTCTCTGTAGTTGAGTTGTGTCTCTGTAGTTAAGTTGTGTCTCTGTAGTTGAGTTGTGTCTCTGTAGTTAAGTTGTGTCTCTGTGGTTGAGTTGTGTCTCTGTAGTTGAGTTGTGTCTCTGTAGTTGAGTTGTGTCTCTGTGGTTGAGTTGTGTCTCTGTGGTTGAGTTGTGTCTCTGTAGTTAAGTTGTGTCTCTGTAGTTGAGTTGTGTCTCTGTAGTTAAGTTGTGTCTCTGTGGTTGAGTTGTGTCTCTGTAGTTGAGTTGTGTCTCTGTAGTTAAGTTGTGTCTCTGTAGTTGAGTTGTGTCTCTGTAGTTAAGTTGTGTCTCTGTGGTTGAGTTGTGTCTCTGTAGTTGAGTTGTGTCTCTGTGGTTGAGTTGTGTCTCTGTAGTTGAGTTGTGTCTCTGTGGTTGAGTTGTGTCTCTCTGGTTGAGTTGTGTCTCTGTGGTTGAGTTGTGTCTCTGTGGTTGAGTTGTGTCTCTCTGGTTGAGTTGTGTCTCTGTAGTTAAGTTGTGTCTCTGTAGTTGAGTTGTGTCTCTGTGGTTGAGTTGTGTCTCTGTGGTTGAGTTGTGTCTCTGTAGTTGAGTTGTGTCTCTGTGGTTAAGTTGTGTCTCTGTAGTTGAGTTGTGTCTCTGTAGTTAAGTTGTGTCTCTGTAGTTGAGTTGTGTCTCTGTGGTTGAGTTGTGTCTCTCTGGTTGAGTTGTGTCTCTGTGGTTGAGTTGTGTCTCTCTGGTTGAGTTGTGTCTCTGTAGTTAAGTTGTGTCTCTGTAGTTGAGTTGTGTCTCTGTGGTTGAGTTGTGTCTCTCTGGTTGAGTTGTGTCTCTGTAGTTAAGTTGTGTCTCTGTAGTTGAGTTGTGTCTCTGTGGTTGAGTTGTGTCTCTCTGGTTGAGTTTTGTCTCTGTGGTTGAGTTGTGTCTCTGTAGTTGAGTTGTGTCTCTGTAGTTGAGTTGTGTCTCTGTGGTTTAGTTGTGTCTCTGTAGTTGAGTTGTGTCTCTGTAGTTGAGTTGTGTCTCTGTAGTTGAGTTGTGTCTCTGTAGTTGAGTTGTGTCTCTGTGGTTGAGTTGTGTCTCTGTGGTTGAGTTGTGTCTCTGTAGTTGAGTTGTGTCTCTGTAGTTGAGTTGTGTCTCTGTAGTTGAGTTGTGTCTCTGTAGTTGAGTTGTGTCTCTGTGGTTGAGTTGTGTCTCTGTGGTTGAGTTGTGTCTCTGTAGTTGAGTTGTGTCTCTGTGGTTGAGTTGTGTCTCTCTGGTTGAGTTTTGTCTCTGTAGTTGAGTTGGGTCTCTGTAGTTGAGTTGTGTCTCTGTAGTTGAGTTGTGTCTCTGTAGTTGAGTTGTGTCTCTGTAGTTGAGTTGTGTCTCTGTGGTTGAGTTGTGTCTCTGTGGTTGAGTTGTGTCTCTGTAGTTGAGTTGTGTCTCTGTGGTTGAGTTGTGTCTCTGTGGTTGAGTTGTGTCTCTGTAGTTGAGTTGTGTCTCTGTAGTTGAGTTGTGTCTCTGTAGTTGAGTTGTGTCTCTGTAGTTGAGTTGTGTCTCTGTGGTTGAGTTGTGTCTCTGTAGTTGAGTTGTGTCTCTGTGGTTGAGTTGTGTCTCTGTAGTTGAGTTGTGTCTCTGTAGTTGAGTTGTGTCTCTGTAGTTGAGTTGTGTCTCTGTAGTTGAGTTGTGTCTCTGTAGTTGAGTTGTGTCTCTGTAGTTGAGTTGTGTCTCTGTAGTTGAGTTGTGTCTCTGTAGTTGAGTTGTGTCTCTGTAGTTGAGTTGTGTCTCTGTAGTTGAGTTGTGTCTCTGTAGTTGAGTTGTGTCTCTGTGGTTGAGTTGTGTCTCTGTGGTTGAGTTGTGTCTCTGTGGTTGAGTTGTGTCTCTGTGGTTGAGTTGTGTCTCTGTGGTTGAGTTGTGTCTCTGTGGTTGAGTTGTGTCTCTGTGGTTGAGTTGTGTCTCTGTGGTTGAGTTGTGTCTCTGTAGTTGAGTTGTGTCTCTGTAGTTGAGTTGTGTCTCTGTAGTTGAGTTGTGTCTCTGTGGTTGAGTTGTGTCTCTGTGGTTGAGTTGTGTCTCTGTGGTTG
>CM036551.1:537267-539767 GCA_020745685.1 Tautogolabrus adspersus | reverse complement strand
TTTTTCCGTTATTGAAATTTATTTAAATTAAAACATTTATTTTTCTATTTTTATTTTGGATATATTTCCGTCTTTGTTGTTTTTGTTTACTTTTGTTTGTTTTGAGACGACGGTGGGCTTCACTCCATCCCCGCATCCACAACATTCCTGCGTGTCGTGTTGACGTCACGTCTGTCTGTGACCTCCAACCTCTGCATGGACACACACGCCCTCGTGGACGGGGGGGGAGGAAACACAAAAACCATTATGAACAAACAACAGAGTCAGTGAGAGGAACGTTAGCGGCTGCTAACCCGGTCGTTTCTCAATGTCGTTGGTGGATTTTTAGATTTTCTAAAGTGAGCAGGAGATAAATATAACACAACCTTCAACAGTAAAACAACTCTGCTGTGCTAAGCTAGCTCGCTCTTTGTTATCAATAAATGATCCTTTATATTTTTTATCAACACAAACAAACTCAATAAAACCAAAGATACGGTCCTTCTCTGTTTCTGTTTTACACTACGTTTAAATATTTGTCTGTAATTAACATTTTCACCATCAATGAATAACTCAAATGATCCAGATGAGATATTTATGTTTAATAACACGAAGCTAAAGTGACATCACAGAGTAATGACCACCCAACATTAGAATTAAGATGATCATCACCTTTGTTATTTTAATAAAGATAATCAAAACTGAACACATTTGAAAAAACAACACTTCAAATAATAAGAACAAATAAATGTTTACTCTGTGTGATTTGTTTTTAAGTAAAGCTAACGGATGCTAACTAGCTGTGCTCAAGTAAAAAAAAGATGGCAGACTTTTTAATTGTTATTGATTAACTTTATTAAAGGGGACATTAAATGTTTTTTATTAACATTAAACTGAAAACAGCTTCTTTCCTGAAGCCAAACAGAAGTTTAAACTTAACATCAGACACACGGTATAAAATGAAAAACCTCCGGATGAAGAACTCACTAAAACAATAAAAGTGATGTATGATTATGAAATATCACTAAATCAGACTTTTAGCTCTTCTAACTGTTAGCCTGTAAAACCTAAAGTAAATCAAACCACAGTTTTGTTCTTTGTGTTTTTCGAGTTAATATTTTTGTAACAAACTATAGCCCAAATAATTGATAATTTCTCTCTGTTATTTGTGCTTAATTAAAAAACCTAATGTTGCCAGCTGTGGCTAAATTTTGATGCTAACTGCTTGCTAAATCTCCTGCTTGGCTAGCTTAGTGTCCACTTGAATAAGGGGCAAGGCTAAACTATTGTTTAAACTCCTGTTTCCCCTCTCACCTCCTGCTAGCTAAACTGTCCTCAGGCTAGGTTGCTAGCACTAAACTCAGGGTATAGTTAGCCAGGTTAGCATAGTAGCTTGTTGATTGCTGTGACAAGTTCAAATAAGACTAGCTCAGCAGTAGGAGCTACTTCCTGTTTGAGTCATGCTCCCTGTGTGTTAGCAGTAGACCAGCTAAAGTCCAGGCTAAAGCTAAAGCTAAAGTTGTTGCTTATACCCTGTCTCCTCTCTCTTCTTCTCTCTTCTTTCTCTCTCTCTGTAAAGTGCCCATTAATGGTAAGTGGTTAAATTTGGGGCTTAGGGGAGGGGCCTCATGTTGGGGGGGTGTCTGTCACCACTGCGCATGGAGCAACCCATCACATGCAGTGATGTCATCAATTAGCATGGACATGCCTCATTTTTACCCCTTTGTGAAACTGTGACATCACAATCCCTGACTCCTCCCACCATAGACCTTGAACCAATCAGATTTCAGCTCTGCCGTCTCTGATTGGTTGCCGTTTTGTTGTCGTGGCTGTCTCACCCGTCCTCCTCCGTCCAATCACAAACCTCCACCTCCATCACACTTGCCATGTTTGGTTCAGCTGTTTTGGATAAAAAGCTTCTGATTGGTCAGTCAGCCCCAGGCTAGCCAATAAGAGCAGAGATAGAGAGCGTAGTGAAAGGTGTGTTGCTGAGTCTTTGTTGAAAGGTTGCATCAGAGTCCACAGGTCCTTATAAACCAGGTCCATGTGAAATAGTTCAATGTAAACCAGGTCCTTATGAACCTAGTCCTTATAAACCAGGTCCATGTAAACCAGGTCAATGTAAACCAGGTCCATGTAAACCAGGTCAATGTAAACCAGGTCCATGTAAATCAGGTCCATGTGAACCAGGTCCTTATAAACCAGGTCCATATAAAGTGTATGTTTAGTTGCAGGTCCTTATAAACCAGGTAAACCTGTGTATCTCAGAGGTTTGTTTTCATCCAGGACTCTGATCTTTCCACACTGCAGCTCCAAGAAGCTGGACCAGAACTGTGCTGTACTGGGTCTAGACCAGGACCAACAGCGTCTCAATTACTTAAAAACACTGGCAATGTTTTAGTATACGTTCCAAATGTTTTTGTTCAACTCAGACCGTGTCAGTCTTGGGTGTGGACCTGCACATGGTTCATGTTTCATAAAAAACCTGACTATTGATCTGGATCAGCAGTTACTGCATCAG
>CM036551.1:529767-532267 GCA_020745685.1 Tautogolabrus adspersus | reverse complement strand
AAATCAAAAATGAATCTGTATTTTTTACTCATTTGTTTAGGATTAACAGACAGTAAGAGAGACTCATATTTACTGTTTAACTAAGTGAAGATTCTTTAAAGTGTTTAGTGATAGAAAGGTCAGACTGGTCATACTGGTGTTTATGGAAACATACGGAAAACAGCTGCACTGTTGGTTTGGGGTTACCTAAGAACACATCAAACATTTGTGCTGTGTTTTCGGAGTCATGATCATCATTTATAAGTTGATATTTATTTCATTGAATGATGCACCCAGCACTCTGTGTTATTGGTGGAAGAGGTTTAGAGACACGTTAAGAACCAGATTGGACTTTATTCTCAGGTCCGTCTTCATTCTTTCTGGTGCTTAATCTTTCTCTGTAGACCAATCACCTTCCTGATTGATCAATCAATTGATTATTGATGTTGAGTACGGCAGTAGATCTGATTATTAACGAGCAGCTGATGATTGTTATCTCCCTACATGCTTCCCCTTTACTAATTAATCTGATTGGACAGCTTAACGAGGTAAGACACCTTTTTGGTTTTCAAATTTTTAACATCCTGTTTTTGTCAACTAGGTTAGTCACTAAATGCTAGTTAATGCTAACACACACAAACACACACAGACACACACATACACTCACAAATATTATATCTGTAGCAGTTAGCTTAGATTTGTCTAGCCTCGGTTTGTGTTAGCTTAATGTTACAGTCACAGAGGTAACCGTCAGTTTCTCTAAGAGATGCATGGCAGACCCAGAAGGTGGTTTTCTAAAACAAGGGTCATCCCTGTTTTACCTTGTCCCGGTTTTAAAGAATCCCAGGGTTCCAGGGTCCCATGATTTCAATGTCTTGGGTTCCCAAGCTCATATGTTCCCAGGGTCCTGAAGTCAGGGATTCCTGACAAAAAATGTTTCAGGAGTTTGATTTTCCGAGAGTTGTCTGCCCCTCAGGCCTTCCCCCCTGGTTCCTTTGTCTCAATGGTCCATTGTTTCATAGGTTCTATTATCCTATGATCCCTTGAGTCCAATCTTCCCATTGTCATATGTCCTCAGGGTATTATGTTCTCAGTATTATAATGTCCAAGAATTTAATGGACCCATGTTTTTTCTGAGTTGAATTGTCCCAGGGTTCTATTTGTGCAGGAGCCACTGTAGGAGCCAGAGGTTCACAGAGTTCTATTTATCCAGTGTCCTTTATTCCTAAATCAAAAGTTCCCAGGGTCCACTATTTACAAGAAACTGGTTGTCCAAGGATCATAATTTCTCATGGTTCCATGTTCCAAGGGTCCAATTTTCCTACTGTCAAACGTTCCCACTGTTTTATGTTCAAAGAACCCAAAAGTCCCAGGATTCAGTGGACTCAGATTTCTATTTTCCTGGGTCGAGGGTCCCAGGGTCTTAATTTACCAGGTTCCTATTTTTTCAGGTTCCTATTTTTTCAAGTGTCCAGCGTCCAATGTTCTTAAGGTCTTACTTTGGCATAATCTACGTGTTGCAGGATCTACAGTTCCAGTGGTCTAAATTGATGGGTTGAAACGTTGTTACTACTAAACTTTTTGTGGCACTGAGTGAGTGATCTTCTCGTGGTCCCATGTTCTATGTGCTCAGTGTTTCAAGAGTCCAATCTTTCCATAGTTGGACGTTCCCAGAGTTTTATGATCCATGATCGAAAGGTTCGGAGGGTCCTATTTACCCATATTCTTTGAGGGTCCAATGGTCAAAGGATCACAGGCTTCTATGTTAGGGTTTTATGTTCTAAGTTCTTAAGTCCAAGGGTCCAAAATTCTCAAAATCCAATGTTCCATGAGTCTAATGATTTGATGGTCAATTTTTCCCAGGGTCCTTTATTTCTTTGGTAAAGGCCCTATGTTGTTAGGGTCTGGTGTTGCAAGAGTCCTATGCTCTAAGGATCCTATATTATAAGGGTCCTATTTTGTAAGGGCCCTTTGTTCTAAGGGTCCTATGTTTTAAGGGCCCTTTGTTCTAAGGGTCCTATGTTTTAAGGGTCCTTTGTTGCTGTAAGGTTCCTTCGTTCTAAGGGTCTTATGTTTGAAGGGTTCTTTGTTCAAACAGTGTTATGTGGTAATTGTCCTTTGTTCAAAGGGTCCTCTGTATTAAGGGTCCTTTATTTTAAGTGTCCTTTGTTCTAAGTGTCCAAAGATATGAGCATCCTTTATTCCATGGGTCCCTTGTTTACTGAATTGTAAGAGATAGGTAAAGGCTGACATTGATAGATTCAAAGGAATAATTATGTTTGGTATTAAATTATTATCAGGTTTAAGTTTGTGTCTCCTGAAAATATTCTAATGGATTCATATAACAGCGTTAAATTCTTCCAGGAGTTTTATATTGTAGAGAAATAAAGGGTTTCCACTGTGACTTTCAGGTCACATTAAAGCAAAGACAAACTGAGGCACGTTAGCTTTCATCTATCTAATGCTATCTAATGACACCCAGACTAGCATGTTTGTGGGACTAGCGAGTCTGCCTCACGTG
>CM036551.1:522267-527267 GCA_020745685.1 Tautogolabrus adspersus | reverse complement strand
GACTTGTTGGTCCTGACATGTTGAAGACTTGTTGGTCCTGACATGTTGAAGACTTGTTGGTCCTGACATGTTGAAGACTTGTTGATCCTGACATGTTGAAGACTTGTTGGTCCTGACATGTTAAAGACTTGTTGGTCCTGACATGTTGAAGAGTTGTTGGTCCTGACATGTTGAAGACTTGTTGGTCCTGACATGTTGAAGACTTGTTGGTCCTGACATGTTGAAAACTTGTTGGTCCTGACATGTTGAAGACTTGTTGGTCCTGACATGTTGAAGACTTGTTGATCCTGACATGTTGAAGACTTGTTGGTCCTGACATGTTGAAGACTTGTTGATCCTGACATGTTAAAGACTTGTTGATCCTGACATGTTGAAGACTTGTTGGTCCTGACATGTTGAAGACTTGTTGGTCCTGACATGTTGAAGACTTGTTGGTCCTGACATGTTGAAGACTTGTTGGTCCTGACATGTTGAAGACTTGTTGGTCCTGACATGTTGAAGACTTGTTGGTCCTGACATGTTGAAGACTTGTTGGTCCTGACATGTTGAAGACTTGTTGGTCCTGACATGTTGAAGACTTGTTGACAGAGTTAGTGTTTTTTAAGGTAACTTTAAACACATATCACAGGCGATGAAACTCTGCGATCCAAATGTCTCTTATTAAAGCCAGCAGAGTTCTCCAACATGGCCGACAGGAAACACACGCTGACGGGCTGTTTGTGGGTTTTTTTAACCCATCAGGCACCTCTCATGTCCGTGTTCATCAGCACACAGCTCCAGGTCCTTAAATGCATCATGAACCTGCGAAAGCTAATGTGCTAATGTCCCAGAAAGCTGCTGTGACAGCTGCTCATTTTCAGCTGCTGGCTACCATCAACACACACACACATCGTGGGCACACACCGCACACACACACACACACACACACACACACACACACACACACACACACTTTTTCCTGTGGTGGTGTCATTATGCTAATGAGTTTGATGGAGGCCCCTGTGAGCTATGGTGGCCTGAAGGGACACAATTCATCCAACTACACACACGCGCACACACACACCTGTCTCTGTGACCAGTGTGTGTGTGTGTGTTTTTAGTGTCAGCCAATCAGCTACAGCCTCAGACCTGTTTTGGGGACGTTTAAATGAATGATTTGATGACTTTTATTTAGAAAGTTCTTATAAAAACATTGGAAACCTTTCATGCTCTCAGTGAACGTTTCAGCGATGTGTGTGAGGGGTCAAACAGCCTCCGTCAGATTCAACCAATAAACATGAAGACATATGACAGCGACCACAGTGACACCTTCAGAGGTTATTTATAACACCTGACAGGTAATCCATGTCAGCAGGTGTCCTGAATGAAAACAAAGATTTTAAATGTTTTTACAGGCGTCTGATATCAAACTGCCGATGGCTGCTCTCTCATTCACATCTCTTAATGAATCATTGTAACACACACCTGAGTGTGTTAAGGTGGGAGTCTCTGCTCCATGTGCTGCACACAGTGCTGAGAGGGCCGCACACTGTGGAGTCAGAGCGCCCTCTGCTGGACAAACTTCATGATGATACCATTTTACTTTTATTTGAGAACATTTTAAAGTAATTAAAACGTAACCAGGAAACATTTTAACAGTGGAATTAGTTTTTATTTATTTTTTTTATTAGGGCTTTAACCAAAAATATTATTTGCATTTAATCGCTCGTTTTCAAAAGTTAATTTGATTATTCTCAATTTGATCGCATATTTGAAATTCCATCGTTTACATTTAAAAATAAAAAGGTTAGGTTTTTATTTTGAATTTTTTGTACCATCTTACGATGACCCCCAATTTCCACATACTGCGTGCCGTGGTGAGTCAGTGCCGCACTACGCTGCCGTTTGCTGCACACACACACACACACACACACACACAGACAAACACAGACACACACACACAAACAAACACAGACACACACACACACACACACACACACACACAGACACACACACACACACACACACACACACACACAGACACACACACACACACACACACACACACACACACACACACACACACACACACACACACACACACACACACACAGACAAACACAGACACACACAAACAAACACAGACACACACACACAGACAAACAAACACAGACACACACACACACACACACACACACACACAGACACACACACACACACACACACACACACACACAGACACACACACACACACACACAGACAAACACAGACACACACACACAGACAAACAAACACAGACACACACACACTCACACACACACACACACTGCAGTATAATGAAGTAGTTATTCATTTATTATTAGATCGTTTATTCAGCGGGCTAATTAGAGGTGATTATGTTCAGCTTCACCACGACAACGAGCAGACCAATTAACACTGTGTGTGTGTGTTTATGTGTTTGTGTGCTAGACGACCACTCCCGTGTGCGTCTGCAGCCTCAGGACGGAGAGAGCGGCTCCGACTACATCAACGCCAACTATGTGGATGTGAGTAACGCACACACACACACACACACACACACACACACACACACACACACACACTAACAGGTTGATCAGAAACATCCTGGTTGACTCTGTTTCCATGACGACGGTGGTTGGTGTTGACTCTGTAAACAAACTCAGAGGAAACATCTCTGCTCAAAGTCAGTGTGTGTTTGAGTTTCTAACTTTATGAGGACCGTGTTGACTTTGTGTCATTGTGAGGACATGTGAGCAGTTCAATGTTTAAGGTCTCCTGTTGCTTTATATCGATTGTTTTAATGATTGTAATGACAGTAATAAACTGTATTTATGGATGACTTGTCGAAGTAGACGTAGTTTAAACTGTAGACGCTATAACAATCAGCAGGTGATTAAAAACATTCGAGGATAATTAGATAATTTAAGACATTTAAAGTGTGCTCACATTAAAAACACAGCAGTAATTTAAAAGATGACGCTCTTGAGATCGTCAACATTTTGGATAGTAAGTACTTTTTATTAACTCTAATCTGGTCTGATACAATCTCTGTTGTTAAAAGGAACTCTGTAACGCTGACACCTAGTGTTTAAAATGGGTACTGCAGTCCAAATTCAAACATCACAGAGAGCTGTCTCCCCCCCCCCCCTCCTCTCTAGAGTGGATGCTCAGGGCGCTGTGGCTGTGGCGCGGGCTGGCTGTGTGTGGTGGCTTGGTTCTGGTTGGGGGTCGGGGCGCATCTTGGGGTGCGGGGGCCCTGGGCACGCCGCGCTCCCCCTGGGGGGTGGTACGGGAGGTATGCGGGGCGCCTCCCCTCTTGCGGCGCCAGCACCTGCTGCCCCGTCCACATTTGCCCTCTGGGCTTGCATTGGGTCCTGACTTCGATTTCCTCATGCCGACACCCGGTGGCAGCCTGTTTGGCGCTGGGCTGGTTGCCCTCCCTGCGGGGGGGGCGCTCGGCTCCCGCATCTGGCCTCCTGGCCTGCGTGGGGCCTCCTGCCTTCTCGGGGGTGGGGGATTGGGCGTGGAGTGGGCGGGTGGGGGGTGCTGGGGTACTGGGGGGTGCTGGGGTGGGGGGGCTGGGTGTTGGGTGATGGGTTTGCCCTCGTGCCCCATGCCGCCTGGGCCTGTCCTGGCGCGCTGGGTGTGGCGGTCGCTGCCCCTCTTGTTCCCCGGGTCCGCGTGGCTCTCGGTTGCTCTGGTGGTTCTCTGGGGATACCTCCTGGGTGCTCCTGTGATCCGCGGGGGGTGCGCGCTCTGCCCGCCTGGCCCTGCTGTGCTGTGATGGCTGCTCTAGGCTTTGGAGTTCATCACACTTGCATGTTGATCAGGGCTTACTAGCTCCTGTTGAGTCCCATTGCCGAGAAAAGTTGGGACCCTCCAGAATGTGCTGAGTCTCTCCCCAGAGACCCTACACTAAACACATGCCCTCTTCTCACCTGTATCCTCGGGCGGCCTACTCTATACTTTCAGGGCATCCACAATAATGGCGTCTGACACAACTTCTTTTTTGGGTCTGATTCTCTGTTTTTTGTCTTGTCTTGTTTCTTTTTAGATGTGGAGCTGGTGGTTAGAAATAACACAGCACTCTTCGATTCTGATAGCACTGCCTGCCTAGTCCCTCCCCTGTTCGCCTTGTCTCGTCCTGTCCAGCCTTTGTTTCCCCCTCAGATCACTGCGGTGCAGCACTGCCCTCCCTGGCTCATAATAGGGAAATCTAATAAAGAATGTCAGCTTAGCTTCCAGAGAGGGCCGGTGATGGTCACGCACACGCACTAAATATGAAAATATTTGGCTGCAAGACTAAAATATGCCTCAATCTCATAAAAAGTTGACACCTCCCTTTGTGGTGTTAAACGATGAGAAAAAATGCAGACAAATAGAAAAAAAAAAAAAAAAAATAGAGTGGATGCTCACGCAGGTCACCATGTGGTGGACACTGAAGCTTCAGTGTTTATCCAGCTCTGCATCGGTCTGTAAACCTTTCTGCGTTCTAACCTCTCTCCATTTTTCAAAAGCATCTCCAATATTGATCCTAGTTTGAGCACGTTTCTGCTCGTGGAGCTTATTAGAAACATGCAGAGGCTTTTTAGGTCGGGTACAATCACTTCTATCTGAACCAGTTCTCTTGCCCGCTTCCATCGCTGCAACACCTGTTGGTTTGACCTGATAACTGCTCTCATATCTGGCAAACCGAGGGGCGTCCAAAACGGCCGTGTGGGGGTGCCTTAAAACCGCCTACCTTCTCTGGTCCAAACAAATCCAGACCATTCAGGACCAGAATCTAAAGTTAGAAGGAGGACATACTGGCTGCTGCATTGTTGTCAGAGAAGCCAGCACTTCAACATAGCATGTTTCCTTAATGTCTGATCATAGAGGAAGCTCACTTTATCATTTCACTCTCTACACATCTCACTGATTGGACCTTTCATGATCTATAGCGAGGCTATTCAACTCTATAGTTCAAGGAGCCAAATTTTCAGAAAGCTAAGGACCCGGG
>CM036551.1:509767-514767 GCA_020745685.1 Tautogolabrus adspersus | reverse complement strand
GGGAGTAGGAGACAGAGAGAGAGAAAAGAGGAGGAAGAGAGCGAGGAGGAGGAGGAGGAGAGAGAAGGGAGTAGGAGACAGAGAGAGAGAGGAGGAGGACACAGGGAGAGAGAAAAGAGGAGGAAGAGAGAGGGGAGGAGGAGACAGAGAGAGAGAAAAGAGGGAGGAGAGAGAGAGGGGAGTAGGAGACATTGAGAGAGAGAGAGAGAGAGAGAGAGAGAGAGGAGGAGGAGACATTGAGAGAGAGAGAGAGAGAGAGAGAGAGGAGGAGGAGACATTGAGAGAGAGAGAGAGAGAGAGAGAGGAGGAGGAGACATTGAGAGAGAGAGAGAGGAGGAGGAGACATTGAGAGAGAGAGAGAGAGAGGAGGAGGAGACATTGAGAGAGAGAGAGAGAGAGAGAGAGAGGAGGAGGAGACATTGAGAGAGAGAGAGAGAGAGAGAGAGGAGGAGGAGACATTGAGAGAGAGAGAGAGAGAGAGAGAGAGGAGGAGGAGACATTGAGAGAGAGAGAGAGAGAGAGAGAGAGGAGGAGGAGACATTGAGAGAGAGAGAGAGGAGGAGGAGACAGAGAGACACAACTATGACAAAGCAACAAACAAACATGGGTCACAACTCCTGCAGCTTTGTCGTTCACTGGGTCTGTACATGGTCAACGGTAGGCTCCGAGGGGACTCATATGGTAGGTACACTTACAGCTCATCTCTAGGAAACAGTACAGTAGATTACTTCATCACTGACCTCAGCCTGGAGTCTCTCAGAGCGTTCACAGTCAGCCCACTAACTCCCCTGTCAGACCACAGCAAAATCACTATTTACCTGAACAGAGCAACAACCAATCAGGAAGCACAGACACAGATCAAGCTACATAGCATCAACAAACGTTATAAATGGAAAGAGGACAGTGCAGAACCTTACCAAAACGCTATTAGACAACAACAAGTCCAATCAAAGTTAGACAAGTTTCTGGAGAATAACTTTCCTCCTAACAGTGAAGGTGTGAACAGAGCAGGAGAACACCTAAATAACATATTCCACCTTACAGCTTCTTTATCTAACCTCAAGGCCTCAAATAGAAAACCCACAGAATGTAACAATAAAGACAAATGGTTTGATAGTGAATGCCAAAACATCCGAAAACAATTAAGGAACCTATCAAACCAAAAACATAGAGAGCCAGACAACCAGAACATACGCCTCCACTACAGTGAAACCTTAAAACAGTACAAGAATACTTTAAGAAGAAAAAGGGACCAACATATTAGAAACAACTCAATTCAATAGAAGAATCCATTCAAACAAACCACTTCTCTCTAAACAACAACACGAAGACCTACCGATCCAACATGGAGACGTATGGATAAACCACTTCTCCAACCTTTTTGGCCCGATAGAGCAGAACATAGAACAAAAACACATAGAAGATAAACTACAAAGTCTAGAGTCCACTATTAAAGATTATCAGAACCCCTTAGATTCCCCAATTACCTTTAAAGAACTTCAGGATCAAATCAAGTCACTAGGATCCAACAAGGCCTGTGGTGTTGATGGCATCCCAAATGAAATGATCAAGTTTACAGACCTCAAATTCCAATTGGCTATTCTAAAACTCTTCAACGTCGTCCTTAGTTCCGGGATCTTCCCCGATATTTGGAACCAAGGACTAATAACGCCCCTCCACAAAAGTGGAGACAAATCTGACCCCAATAATTACCGTGGGATCTGTGTCAACAGCAACCTGGGAAAAATCCTCTGTATGATCATAAACCACAGAATCCTACATTTCCTCAATGAAAATAACGTCCTCCACAAATCACAAACTGGCTTTTTACCAAATGATCGTACAACAGACCACGTCTTCACTCTTAGCACCCTAATCGACAACCAAATAAACAAAAAGAAAAGCAAGTTATTCTCCTGCTTCGTCGACTTTAAAAAAGCATCTGACTCTATTTGGCACGAGGGTCTGCTGTACAAACTGTTAGAAAGTGGAATTGGAGGAAAAACCTACGACATCATAAAGTCCATGTACACAAACAGCAAGTGTGCTGAGAAAATTGGCAAAAAGCACACAGACTTCTTCAGCCAAAGCCGGGGGGTTAGACAGGGATGCAGCTTAAGCCCAACCCTCTTCAACATTTACATCAATGAACTGGCAAAGGCCTTAGAAGAGTCTGCAGCACCCGGTATCCCCCTCAGAAGAGTCTGCAGCACCCGGTATCCCCCTCAGAAGAGTCTGCAGCACCCGGTATCCCCCTGCTAGACACTGAAGTCAAGTGCCTACTGTTCGCAGATGACCTGGTGCTCCTATCTCCAACCAAGGAAGGGCTACAACAGCACCTGGATCTTCTGCACAGTTTCTCCCAGACCTGGGCCCTGACATTCAATCTGTCCAAAACTAAAATCATGATTTTACAAAAAAGAAACAACCTCCAACACCACACATTCAGATTCTTTATAGATACAGTCGTACCTGGGCCTTAACATCAGCGCCACAGGTAACTTTAACAAAGCTGTGAACGACCTGAGAGACAAGGCCAGAAGGGCTTTTTACTCCATCAGAAGGAACATCAAATTAGACATCCCTATTCCAATCTGGCTTCAAATACTGGACTCCGTTATAGAACCCATTTCTCTGTACGGTTGTGAGATCTGGGCTCCTCTCGCAAACCAAGATTTTAATAAATGGGACAAACATCAAATTGAGACTCTGCATGCAGAATTCTGTAAATCCATCCTCCGTGTCCAACGGAAAACCCCAAATAATGCATGCAGAGCAGAATTAGGACGATACCCTTTACTCATTAAAATTCAAAAGAGAGCTTTTAAGTTTTATAACCACTTAAAAGAAAGTGACCCTGACACGCTCCATAACAAAGCCCTGACCTCCAGAGAGCTTACAGAGACCTGCCCCCTCGGACACCTGGTTCTGGGACTGTATTCACAAGCAGAGCCCTCAGACAGAAACCCAATCAGAACAAACCAAATTATTAAAACACTAAAAGAAAACTATTTAACACATTGGACAGAATCAACCAAAAAACAGAACAAATTAGAACTTTATCTGACCCTAAATAGAGATTACACAGAGGCAGAATATCTGAGCACTGTGACTGATCCAAAGCTGAGGAAATGTTTGACCATGTACAGACTCAGTGAACACGGCCTCGCCATCGAGAGAGGACGCCACCGACAGACCTGGCTCCCCAAAGAGGACAGAGTCAGTGAACACGGCCTCGCCATCGAGAGAGGACGCCACAGACAGACCTGGCTCCCCAAAGAGGACAGAGTCTGCACACACTGCACCCAACAGGAGGTGGAAACAGAGCTGCACTTTTTAACCACCTGTCCGCTGTATCAGGATATCAGAGACATATATTTCCCACTAATCACAAACACACAGAAACATTTCAATTCAATGGACAATGAGCACAAACTGGTGTACCTGCTGGGTGAGGTCCAACAATGTGCCATCACTGCAGCACGTTATGTGAGCTGCTGCGACCAGAAGAGAGCGTCCAACACTAATCTGTAAATAACTGTACATACACACACACACCACAGAGCTGTACACACACACACACACCACAGAGCTGTACACACACACACACACCACAGAGCTGTACATACACACACACACACACACCACAGAGCTGTACACACACACACACACCACAGAGCTGTACACACACACACACACCACAGAGCTGTACACACACACACACACCACAGAGCTGTACATACACACACACACACACACCACAGAGCTGTACACACACACACACACCACAGAGCTGTACACACACACACACACCACAGAGCTGTACATACACACACACACACACACCACAGAGCTGTACACACACACACACACACCACAGAGCTGTACACACACACACACACACACCACAGAGCTGTACATACACACACACACACACACACACACACCACAGAGCTATACACACACACACACCACAGAGCTGTACACACACACACACACACACACCACAGAGCTGTACATACACACACACACACACACACACACCACAGAGCTGTACACACACACACACCACAGAGCTGTACATACACACACACACACCACAGAGCTGTACATACACACACACACACACACACACACACACCACAGAGCTGTACACACACACACACCACAGAGCTGTACACACACACACACCACAGAGCTGTACACACACACACACCACAGAGCTGTACACACACACACACCACAGAGCTGTACATACACACACACACACACACACACACACACACACACCACAGAGCTGTACATACACACACACACCACAGAGCTGTACACACACACACACACACACACACACACACACACACACACACACACACACACACCACAGAGCTGTACATACACACACACACACACACACACATACACACACACACCACAGAGCTGTACATACACACACACACCACAGAGCTGTACACACACACACAC
Source organism: Tautogolabrus adspersus (assembly GCA_020745685.1). Lineage (NCBI taxonomy): Eukaryota > Metazoa > Chordata > Actinopteri > Labriformes > Labridae > Tautogolabrus > Tautogolabrus adspersus. Next base: position 510,282 of record CM036551.1, on the reverse strand, counting down.
ACACACACACACACCACAGAGCTGTACATACACACACACACCACAGAGCTGTACACACACACACACACCACAGAGCTGTACATACACACACACACCACAGAGCTGTACATACACACACACACCACAGAGCTGTACATACACACACACCACAGAGCTGTACATACACACACACACCACAGAGCTGTACATACACACACACACCACAGAGCTGTACATACACACACACACCACAGAGCTGTACACACACACACACACACACACACACACACCACAGAGCTGTACACACACACACACACCACAGAGCTGTACATACACACACACACCACAGAGCTGTACATACACACACACACCACAGAGCTGTACATACACACACACACCACAGAGCTGTACATACACACACACCACAGAGCTGTACATACACACACACACACACACCACAGAGCTGTACATACACACACACACACCACAGAGCTGTACATACACACACACACACCACAGAGCTGTACACACACACA
>CM036551.1:477267-499767 GCA_020745685.1 Tautogolabrus adspersus | reverse complement strand
GGGTTGATTTAACCCTGGTTATATATGGCTCTGGGTTGATTTAACCCTGGTTATATATGGCTCTAGGTTGATTTAACCTGGTTATATATGGCTCTGGGTTGATTTAACCCTGGTGATATATGGCTCTGGTTTGATTTAACCCTGGTGATATATGGCTCTGGGTTGATTTAACCCTGGTTATATATGGCTCTGGGTTGATTTAACCTGGTAATATATGGCTCTGGGTTGATTTAACCCTGGTGATATATGGCTCTGGGTTGATTTAACCCTGGTGATATATGGCTCTGGGTTGATTTAACCCTGGTGATATATGGCTCTGGGTTGATTTAACCTGGTTATATATGGCTGTGGGTTGATTTAACCTGGTAATATATGGCTCTGGGTTGATTTAACCCTGGTGATATATGGCTCTGGGTTGATTTAACCTGGTTATATATGGCTCTGGTTTGATTTAACCTGGTTATATATGGCTCTGGGTTGATTTAACCTGGTTATATATGGCTCTGGTTTGATTTAACCTGGTTATATATGGCTCTGGGTTGATTTAACCCTGGTGATATATGGCTCTGGGTTGATTTAACCCTGGTGATATATGGCTCTGGGTTGATTATACGTGGTTGTGGTATCTTGGTGTCTTGACTGAACCCTGTCTACATATGGCTCTGGTGCTGATGAGAACTTGTAATGAAAGCTTTTATTTATGTTGTATGATCCAAATTATTACAAATAAAATAATTCTGTATACACTGTTTTTCTGGACTCTGTCCCTTTATTGGAGTATCTGTTTAATCTGTTTGACATTTAGTAGTCCCTTCAGTGGTCATTATAGTGGTCCCTAGGGTGGTCCACACAGTGGTCCCTACGGTGTTCCCGACAGTGGTCATTATATAGTGGTCACTGTTGTGGTCCCAACAGTGGTCACTATAGTGGTCCCTACAGTGGTCACTATAGTGGTCCCTACAGTTGTCACTATAGTGGTCCCTACAGTGGTGACTACAGTGGTCACTGCGGTGGTCCCAACAGTGGTCCCTAATGTGGTGACTACAGTGGTCCCTACAGTGGTCACTGCGGTGGTCACTATAGTGGTCACTATAGTGGTCCCTACAGTGGTGATTACAGTGGTCCCTACAGTGGTGACTACAGTGGTCACTGCGGTGGTCCCAACAGTGGTCGCTATAGTGGTCCCTAATGTGGTGACTACAGTGGTCCCTACAGTGGTCACTGTGGTGGTCCCTACAGTGGTGATTACAGTGGTCCCTACAGTGGTGACTACAGTGGTCACTGCAGTGGTCACTATAGTGGTGACTACAGTGGTCCCTACAGTGGTGACTACAGTGGTCACTGCGGCGGTCCCAACAGTGGTCGCTATAGTGGTCCCTAATGTGGTGACTACAGTGGTCCCTACAGTGGTCACTGCGGTGGTCCCTACAGTGGTGATTACAGTGGTCCCTACAGTGGTGACTACAGTGGTGACTACAGTGGTCACTGCAGTGGTCACTATAGTGGTGATTACAGTGGTCCCTACAGTGGTGACTACAGTGGTCACTGCGGTGGTCCCACAGTGGTCGCTATAGTGGTCCCTAATGTGGTGACTACAGTGGTCCCTACAGTGGTCACTGCGGTGGTCATTATAGTGGTGACTAAAGTGGTCACTACAGTGGTCCCTACAGTGGTGACTACGGTGGTCACTACAGTGGTCCCTACAGTGGTGACTACAGTGGTCCCTACAGTGGTGACTACATTGGTCCCTACAGTGGTGACGACGGTGGTCACTACAGTGGTCCCTACATTGGTTCCTACAGTGGTGACTACATTGGTCCCTACAGTGGTGACTACATTGGTCCCTACAGTGGTGACTACAGTGGTCCCTACAGTGGTGACTACAGTGGTCCCTACAGTGGTGACTACATTGGTCCCTACAGTGGTGACTACATTGGTCCCTACAGTGGTGACGACGGTGGTCCCTACATTGGTTCCTACAGTGGTGACTACATTGGTCCCTACAGTGGTCACTGCGGTGGTCCTTACACTGGTGACTACAGTGGTCCCTACAGTGGTCACTGCGGTGGTCCTTACACTGGTGACTACAGTGGTCCCTACAGTGGTCCCTACAGTGGTCACTGCGGTGGTGACTACAGTGGTCCCTACAGTGGTGACTACATTGGTCCCTACAGTGGTCACTGCGGTGGTGACTACAGTGGTCCCTACAGTGGTTCCTACAGTGGTGACTACATTGGTCCCTACAGTGGTCACTGCGGTGGTGACTACAGTGGTCCCTACAGTGGTCCCTACAGTGGTGACTACAGTGGTCCCTACAGTGGTCCCTACAGTGGTGACTACATTGGTCCCTACAGTGGTCACTGCGGTGGTGACTACAGTGGTCCCTACATTGGTTCCTACAGTGGTGACTACAGTGGTCCCTACAGTGGTGACTACATTGGTCCCTACAGTGGTCACTGCGGTGGTGACTACAGTGGTCCCTACATTGGTTCCTACAGTGGTGACTACAGTGGTCCCTACAGTGGTGACTACAGTGGTCCCTACAGTGGTCCCTACATTGGTCCCTACATTGGTTCCTACAGTGGTGACTACATTGGTCCCTACAGTGGTCACTGCGGTGGTCCTTACACTGGTGACTACAGTGGTCCCTACAGTGGTCACTGCGGTGGTCCTTACACTGGTGACTACAGTGGTCCCTACAGTGGTCCCTACAGTGGTCACTGCGGTGGTGACTACAGTGGTCCCTACAGTGGTGACTACATTGGTCCCTACAGTGGTCACTGCGGTGGTGACTACAGTGGTCCCTACAGTGGTTCCTACAGTGGTGACTACATTGGTCCCTACAGTGGTCACTGCGGTGGTGACTACAGTGGTCCCTACAGTGGTGACTACAGTGGTCCCTACAGTGGTCCCTACAGTGGTCCCTACAGTGGTGACTACATTGGTCCCTACAGTGGTCACTGCAGTGGTGACTACAGTGGTCAGCTGTTCATAGGCTGTTCTCTTCTTTTCTAGACAAGAAGACTAAAAGCAGAATACAAGAAATCTCCATGTTTAGACTTTATCACTGAGTAAACAAACTTAAAGAGTCAGCAGCTTCCTCCTTCAAAATAAAATACAGACAAAAGTAAAGCTGCTCCATCGTCCCTTCTGGGCCTCCGTACATGTGTTGTGATGACTGTTTCTGCAGAGACCCTGTCCTCTGACTGGATTTTACTATTCTGCTTTGTTTTGGTTGACTCGGGACATTTCTGGGCGGAGCTGGTGTGTTTCCTCCAGCCAATGACAGCGCACAGGGGAGTTTAGATACAATTCAGTGATTGGACATGTTTTAAACCGGCGAATATGATAGACATGGACGGAACATAGCAGCAAAGAAGACAAAATAAATGCTGTATTCATGTGCTCCTCTGATGGTCCCAGCTTACAAGTTGGAAAGTCGTTCTCCCGACTTCAGTGTGTTCACGTGTTTTCAGTTCGTAAAGTTATTGTTGTAACAACAACAAAAAACAGCATGGTTGCTTTTATGAAGAAGTTGTGTGAATGTCTCTGTTATGAGTTATATTGGATCAAAGCGTTGATGTGCAATAAGTGAATGTTTAAAAAACATCTTTTACCCTCTATGAAATGACGAATAGGTCAAATCTGTACCTAATTCTTTCTTGATCTGTTGTTCCAACTTGAGCTGGCGTTCACGTGGATTTTTGTTAGTCGGACACCAGTTTTTTTCTGATGTGTCACAACATGAATGCAGGGTCAACCCTGCAGTGGGTGAGCCCAGGACAAGGGGCCCAGTTTGAATGATTTCTGTATACTGTCAGTCTACCTGTATACTTCAAGTACAGACAAATAGACTGACCTCATGAGTTGCAGTGTGTGTTCTGGCCTTCAGGGGGCAGTATAAACCCGCCTCAGCGTACTTCCTGGCAGAAACTGCCGACGAACAGAAGAAGAAGAAGTGTTTCCGGAGTAAGCCGTGGTGTTGGAGGGGTGTTTTCAGTCAAAGTTTGAACAGTTTTTGTTTTTAATCTCCCCCTATCATCACACCTTCCTCACGCGCACACTGTTCCTCGCTCAGCGCGCAGGTAACGCGGACACGTTTACTTCATCTGCCGGGCCGAGGGCGGGAGTTAGCTTCTGTTAGCATGGAGCTAATGTTAGCATGTGAGCTAAAGAGAGCAAGTTTACCTGTAACACCTACAGAGTGACAGGCAGGTAGAGAGAGAGACAGACAGGTTGACAGGCAGGTGGAGAGAGAGACATACAGGTGGAGACCGAAAGAGAAAGACAGCTAGAGACAGAAAGGTAGACATACAGAGAGAGACAGACAGGTAGACAGACACACGGAGAGAGAGAGAGAGAGAGACAGGTAGACTGATGTATATCATACATGAACAGTTGCTTGAGACAGACAGACAGACAGACAGACAGACAGACAGACAGACAGAGAGACATGCAGACAGTGTAAACAGTTGCTTGTAGGGGGTTAAGAAGACTTGTATTGTATTAGTGTAGATTTAAAGGAACAGTACACACTCTCCTGCTGAGCATGCTCAGTGTCCTCTGCTGCTGTCCAGGTGTCTGAAGATGTCGTCTGAAGTCCTGGAGCCTCCTGCAGGAGATCACCTGTGTGCCTTCCTGCTGCGGGGGGAAGGAGAGGAGGAGGAAGGGGAGAAGAGGAGGGAGGTGGGCTGTCAGTGGGAGAGTCCAGATGAGGAGGAGGAGGAGAGGAGAGAGGTGGGATGTCAGAGCGACTCAGCTGAGAGGAGGGACGCTGCCGTACAGGTGGATCTGCTGACTCAGCAGCTCAGCTGGAGACACACAGGTGAGACTCATGTGCAGCTTACACACACACAGGTGAGACTCATGTGCAGCTTACACACACACAGGTGAGACTCATGTGCAGCTTACACACACACAGGTGAGACTCATGTGCAGCTTACACACACACAGGTGAGACTCATGTGCAGCTTACACACACACAGGTGAGACTCATGTGCAGCTTACACACACACAGGTGAGACTCATGTGCAGCTTACACACACACAGGTGCAGCTCACTCTTACTTAAAGTCCAAATGTTCGATACCTTCTTCGAAACCTTTTCGATCCCACATGTTTTAAAACAATGTGATCTCTGTTTCCTTGGCTCCTCTTCAGCTCCGCTCCCCTTTCCAAACGTTGACAATGTTTTGGTTCATTTAGACAGTGTGAGTTAGTCTATAAATGACCCGATAGAAGGACTTCTATTATACGAAGATATTTACACCTGACCTTCTGGTTTTTTGCCGTGGCATTTATACAGTGGCATAATGAATACGAAGTTTTGTAAGGATGAGAAAATAAAGCAGAGTGGTTCATGTTCATGGTTCAAACTGACTTTGGACGTTTCAAGTTTTATTGAGAGTGGAAGGACGTGTAGCTGCAGTGACGTGTTCCTGACAGCAGGGGGCAGCAGATACCTTCACACACACACACACACCAGGACAAACCTCAAGATCGAAGAGAACCAGACTACAATGTTACCATGAGTATAGATCTGTTCACATAGATCTGTTCACATGATTATAGATCTGTTCACATGATTATAGATCTGTTCACATGTTCATAGATCTGTTCACATGTTTATAGATCTGTTCACATGAGTATAGATCTGTTCACATGTTCATAGATCTGTTCACATGATTATAGATCTGTTCACATGATTATAGATCTGTTCACATGTTCATAGATCTGTTCACATGTTCATAGATCTGTTCACATGTTCATAGATCTGTTCACATGTTCATAGATCTGTTCACATGATTATAGATCTGTTCACATGTTCATAGATCTGTTCACATGATTATAGATCTGTTCACATGTTCATAGATCTGTTCACATGAGTATAGATCTGTTCACATGTTCATAGATCTGTTCACATGTTCATAGATCTGTTCACATGTTCATAGATCTGTTCACATGTTCATAGATCTGTTCACATGTTCATAGATCTGTTCACATGTTCATAGATCTGTTCACATGATTATAGATCTGTTCACATGAGTATAGATCTGTTCACATGATTATAGATCTGTTCACATGTTCATAGATCTGTTCACATGATTATAGATCTGTTCACATGTTCATAGATCTGTTCACATGAGTATAGATCTGTTCACATGATTATAGATCTGTTCACATGAGTATAGATCTGTTCACATGATTATAGATCTGTTCACATGATTATAGATCTGTTCACATGTTTATAGATCTGTTCACATGAGTATAGATCTGTTCACATGATTATAGATCTGTTCACATGTTCATAGATCTGTTCACATGTTCATAGATCTGTTCACATGATTATAGATCTGTTCACATGTTCATAGATCTGTTCACATGAGTATAGATCTGTTCACATGTTCATAGATCTGTTCACATGATTATAGATCTGTTCACATGTTCATAGATCTGTTCACATGTTTATAGATCTGTTCACATGATTATAGATCTGTTCACATGTTCATAGATCTGTTCACATGAGTATAGATCTGTTCACATGATTATAGATCTGTTCACATGTTCATAGATCTGTTCACATGAGTATAGATCTGTTCACATGATTATAGATCTGTTCACATGATTATAGATCTGTTCACATGTTTATAGATCTGTTCACATGATTATAGATCTGTTCACATGTTCATAGATCTGTTCACATGAGTATAGATCTGTTCACATGATTATAGATCTGTTCACATGATTATAGATCTGTTCACATGTTTATAGATCTGTTCACATGATTATAGATCTGTTCACATGATTATAGATCTGTTCACATGTTCATAGATCTGTTCACATGATTATAGATCTGTTCACATGTTTATAGATCTGTTCACATGATTATAGATCTGTTCACATGATTATAGATCTGTTCACATGATTATAGATCTGTTCACATGATTATAGATCTGTTCACATGATTATAGATCTGTTCACATGATTATAGATCTGTTCACATGATTATAGATCTGTTCACATGTTCATAGATCTGTTCACATGATTATAGATCTGTTCACATGTTCATAGATCTGTTCACATGTTTATAGATCTGTTCACATGATTATAGATCTGTTCACATGTTCATAGATCTGTTCACATGATTATAGATCTGTTCACATGATTATAGATCTGTTCACATGTTCATAGATCTGTTCACATGATTATAGATCTGTTCACATGATTATAGATCTGTTCACATGATTATAGATCTGTTCACATGAGTATAGATCTGTTCACATGTTTATAGATCTGTTCACATGATTATAGATCTGTTCACATGTTCATAGATCTGTTCACATGTTCATAGATCTGTTCACATGTTCATAGATCTGTTCACATGAGTATAGATCTGTTCACATGATTATAGATCTGTTCACATGTTTATAGATCTGTTCACATGATTATAGATCTGTTCACATGATTATAGATCTGTTCACATGATTATAGATCTGTTCACATGATTATAGATCTGTTCACATGATTATAGATCTGTTCACATGTTCATAGATCTGTTCACATGTTCATAGATCTGTTCACATGAGTATAGATCTGTTCACATGATTATAGATCTGTTCACATGTTCATAGATCTGTTCACATGTTTATAGATCTGTTCACATGATTATAGATCTGTTCACATGATTATAGATCTGTTCACATGTTCATAGATCTGTTCACATGTTTATAGATCTGTTCACATGATTATAGATCTGTTCACATGATTATAGATCTGTTCACATGTTCATAGATCTGTTCACATGATTATAGATCTGTTCACATGATTATAGATCTGTTCACATGATTATAGATCTGTTCACATGATTATAGATCTGTTCACATGTTCATAGATCTGTTCACATGATTATAGATCTGTTCACATGATTATAGATCTGTTCACATGAGTATAGATCTGTTCACATGATTATAGATCTGTTCACATGTTCATAGATCTGTTCACATGTTTATAGATCTGTTCACATGTTCATAGATCTGTTCACATGTTTATAGATCTGTTCACATGATTATAGATCTGTTCACATGTTCATAGATCTGTTCACATGATTATAGATCTGTTCACATGATTATAGATCTGTTCACATGATTATAGATCTGTTCACATGATTATAGATCTGTTCACATGATTATAGATCTGTTCACATGATTATAGATCTGTTCACATGTTCATAGATCTGTTCACATGATTATAGATCTGTTCACATGTTCATAGATCTGTTCACATGATTATAGATCTGTTCACATGAGTATAGATCTGTTCACATGATTATAGATCTGTTCACATGTTCATAGATCTGTTCACATGTTTATAGATCTGTTCACATGATTATAGATCTGTTCACATGTTCATAGATCTGTTCACATGATTATAGATCTGTTCACATGATTATAGATCTGTTCACATGTTCATAGATCTGTTCACATGATTATAGATCTGTTCACATGATTATAGATCTGTTCACATGATTATAGATCTGTTCACATGAGTATAGATCTGTTCACATGTTTATAGATCTGTTCACATGATTATAGATCTGTTCACATGTTCATAGATCTGTTCACATGTTCATAGATCTGTTCACATGAGTATAGATCTGTTCACATGAGTATAGATCTGTTCACATGATTATAGATCTGTTCACATGTTTATAGATCTGTTCACATGATTATAGATCTGTTCACATGATTATAGATCTGTTCACATGATTATAGATCTGTTCACATGTTTATAGATCTGTTCACATGTTCATAGATCTGTTCACATGATTATAGATCTGTTCACATGATTATAGATCTGTTCACATGATTATAGATCTGTTCACATGTTTATAGATCTGTTCACATGTTTATAGATCTGTTCACATGTTTATAGATCTGTTCACATGTTCATAGATCTGTTCACATGTTTATAGATCTGTTCACATGATTATAGATCTGTTCACATGTTTATAGATCTGTTCACATGATTATAGATCTGTTCACATGATTATAGATCTGTTCACATGATTATAGATCTGTTCACATGATTATAGATCTGTTCACATGATTATAGATCTGTTCACATGTTCATAGATCTGTTCACATGTTTATAGATCTGTTCACATGATTATAGATCTGTTCACATGATTATAGATCTGTTCACATGATTATAGATCTGTTCACATGATTATAGATCTGTTCACATGATTATAGATCTGTTCACATGTTCATAGATCTGTTCACATGTTTATAGATCTGTTCACATGTTTATAGATCTGTTCACATGTTCATAGATCTGTTCACATGTTCATAGATCTGTTCACATGTTCATAGATCTGTTCACATGATTATAGATCTGTTCACATGTTTATAGATCTGTTCACATGTTCATAGATCTGTTCACATGTTTATAGATCTGTTCACATGTTCATAGATCTGTTCACATGATTATAGATCTGTTCACATGTTCATAGATCTGTTCACATGATTATAGATCTGTTCACATGTTCATAGATCTGTTCACATGTTCATAGATCTGTTCACATGAGTATAGATCTGTTCACATGTTCATAGATCTGTTCACATGATTATAGATCTGTTCACATGTTCATAGATCTGTTCACATGTTCATAGATCTGTTCACATGTTCATAGATCTGTTCACATGATTATAGATCTGTTCACATGTTTATAGATCTGTTCACATGATTATAGATCTGTTCACATGATTATAGATCTGTTCACATGTTCATAGATCTGTTCACATGATTATAGATCTGTTCACATGTTCATAGATCTGTTCACATGTTCTGGTTAAATAAAGGTTAAGTTGAAAAAACAGTTCAGCTCTGAAACGTCTCTTTCCGTCTTTCTGTCTGCAGGCTCGTCTCAGATGCTGCTTCAGTGTTTTGCAGTCAGACCCGATGGACCAGACGGGGGCGCTCTTCTGCAGCACTGCACCCCCAACCGGACCAGAACCAGGACCATCCAACCGGCTGTGAAACTGTCCCCTGAACTCACCCCGACCAGATCCAGGTCCAAGAAGAGACCGGCCCCAAACAACACCAACACTGCCAAGAGAAGACGGGCTCAACGAGGCCGCCGCCGCATCCGCCGCGTGTCACCTGACCCCGACCTCCAGGACGAGGATGAGATGGAGGAGGAGGAGGAGGAGGAGGCGGCGGAGGAGGGGAACACTGGTGATCCCACCTGGTCTCCGCCTGAGAGAGGTGAGGTCATCAACAGATACAACACCTAAAGACACATTTCACTCGCTGACCCGACAGATAATTTAATATAAATTATAAGTAATGAAATAATTGTTTCATTTTTTATAAACACATTATTTATTTATTATCAGGTCCTTGAATGTATTTTAAAATTTAAATTTAAAATTATTCACTCTTTACACTCTGCCCCCCGCCCCCCCATGTGTCTTCCCCCTCAGACGTCATCTCTCCCCAGTCTCCCACTGTTCTGTGTGAAGTCCAGCTGGACTCAGAGTCCCAGCATGCTCCTCTTCGTGCGGTAAAGCTGGAGCCCGACAGCACCATGTGTGACGTTTGTGGTAAAGTGATGAAGAATAAGTCCAGCCTGGCGCGACACTCGTTCATCCACACTGGGAAGAAACCGTTCGCCTGCCACTTGTGCAACATGCGCTTCAACCGCCGCGACAACCTGCAGCACCACCTGAGCCGGCTCCACCCCAATGGCGTCACCAAGCTGGAGAAGCAGCGCGATGTGCAGGCGTGGCTCTGTGCCATCTGCGGCAAAACCTTCAACTGCAGGTCACGACTGAAAACACACGAGGTCATCCACTCGGGCATCAAACCGCACCGCTGTGACCTCTGCCCCAAAACCTACATGAGGACAAACGACCTCGAACACCACAAGAAAATCGTCCACGTGGAAGGTGGCGCAGAGGCACAGCGTCCGTGTTCGCTGCTTTGTGACCTCTGCGGGAAAGAGTTCAAATGTAAGTCACAGCTCGCGGTCCACTTCCAGACTCACACCGGAGAGAGGCCTCACCTCTGCGACATCTGCGGACGCAAGTTCAGCCGTCAGTACCAGCTCAAACGCCACAAGATCCTGGTGCACGCCAACCGAGTCAATGGCGAGGAGAACATGAAGCCTGACACGCCGTTTGCATGTGATGTCTGCGGGAAGCGTTTGAAATCTGAGGCGCTACTTTCAGCTCACGCTCGCATCCACTCAGGAGACAAACCTCACCGCTGCGGCATCTGTCTGCGCAGCTTCCAACGTGCCACCTGCCTGAAGCAGCACCACGTACGGGTTCACCTGAGGGTCAGAGTCAACGAGGGGCAGCGCACAGCCGGGCGCAGGAAGAGCTTGACCATGGTGAAGGAGTTCCCGTGTCCTGTCTGCGGCAAAGTTTTCAGGTTCAGATCTTTGCTGGCGAGTCACTCGCTGATCCACAGTGAGGTCCGACCGTACTCCTGCGACTTCTGCAGCCGCAGCTTTAGGCGTCTCAGCCACCTGAAGAGGCACCGCGAGGTCGTCCACGCCAACGGAGCGCGCCCGTCACAGAGCTTCGTCTGCCACATCTGCGGCAAGGACAAGAAGTGCCGCTCACAGCTCGCCAGACACGTCATCATCCACACAGGGGAGCGGCCGTACGCCTGCGACCTCTGCCCTGCCCGCTTCAACCGCAGCGGGAACCTGCAGCAGCACAGGAAACGCATGCATGGTGTGGGGGTGGAGCCTGTAGAAGAAGCCCCGCCCATCTTGTTTGACGATGACATGATACCTGCACTTACCTACAAACAAGAAGAGACAGTGGTGGCCGTGGATGCTGCAGCTGAAGTCTGTGAGGCTGAAGCGGGCGACGAGACGGTTCTGCAGCTTGTTAACACCTGAGCAAAAAAAACTACATACGAACTGAGTGCGCTCACAAGCTTCCTGTTAGAACTGCTCTGATGTTCTCAAGGGTTCTGTCAGAGAACAAACCTGTTCGTCAAACTTAGAGAGAGGCCTGAGGAGAACAGGGGAGAGAAGAGATGGAGAACACGGGGGAGAATAGAGGGGAGAACAGATGGAGAACACAGGGGAGAACAGATGGAGAACACAGGGGAGAATAGAGGGGAGAACAGATGGAGAACACAGGGGAGAACAGATGGAGAACATGGGAGAACAGATGGAGAACAGATGGAGAACACGGGAGAACAGATGGAGAACACAAGAGAACACGGGAGAACAGATGGAGAACACAAGAGAACAGATGGAGAACACGGGAGAACAGATGGAGAACACAAGAGAACAGATGGAGAACACGGGAGAACAGATGGAGAACACAAGAGAACAGATGGAGAACACGGGAGAACAGATGGAGAATGGAGGGAGAACAGATGGAGAACAGGGGAGAACAGATGGAGAACAGGGGAGAACAGATGGAGAACACAAGAGAACAGATGGAGAACACAAGAGAACAGATGGAGAACACAAGAGAACAGATGGAGAATGGAGGGAGAACAGATGGAGAACAGGGGAGAACAGATGGAGAACACAAGAGAACAGATGGAGAACACGGGAGAACAGATGGAGAACAGATGGAGAACAGGGGAGAACAGATGGAGAACACGGGAGAACAGATGGAGAACAGATGGAAAACAGATGGAGAACACGGGAGAACAGATGGAGAACAGATGGAGAACACGGGAGAACAGATGGAGAACAGATGGAGAACACGGGAGAACAGATGGAGAACAGATGGAGAACACGGGAGAACAGATGGAGAACAGATGGAGAACACGGGAGAACAGATGTAGAACAGATGGAGAACAGGGGAGAACAGATGGAGAACACAAGAGAACAGATGGAGAACACGGGAGAACAGATGGAGAACAGATGGAGAACACGGGAGAACAGATGGAGAACACGGGAGAACAGATGGAGAACACGGGAGAACAGATGGAGAACAGATGGAGAACACGGGAGAACAGATGGAGAATGGAGGGAGAATCTTTTCACAGAACCCTCCGAGTGTGTAGTGGTGTGTTCTTGTTGAGGATGTTCTGCTTTGCATCTATAATAAAAATGATCGATGCTGTCAATCTCTGAAGCCTTCTCATGGTTGCCATGGAAATAGAGATTCTAACTTTCCTTCCTCCTTATCTCCTTCTCTTCCTCCTCATGTCCTTCTCTTCCTCCTTATCTCCTTCTCTTCCTCCTCATGTCCTTCTCTTCCTCCTTATCTCCTTCTCTGCCTCCTTATCTCCTTCTCTTCCTCCTCATGTCCTTCTCTGCCTCCTCATGTCCTTCTCTTCCTCCTTATCTCCTTCTCTTCCTCCTCATGTCCTTCTCTGCCTCATGTCCTTCTCTTCCTCCTTATCTCCTTCTCTCCCTCTTCATGTCTTTCTCTTCCTCCTTATCTCCTTCTCTTCCTCTTCATGTCCTTCTCTTCCTCCTCATGTCCTTCTCTGCCTCCTCATGTCCTTCTCTGCCTCCTCATGTCCTTCTCTGCCTCCTCATGTCCTTCTCTTCCTCCTCATGTCCTTCTCTTCCTCCTTATCTCCTCTTCCTTCTCTTCCTCCTTATCTCCTTCTCTTCCTCTTCATGTCCTTCTCTTCCTCCTCATGTCCTTCTCTTCCTCCTTATGTCCTTCTCTGCCTCCTCATGTCCTTCTCTTCCTCCTCATGTCCTTCTCTTCCTCCTCATGTCCTTCTCTGCCTCCTCATGTCCTTCTCTTCCTACTCATGTCCTTCTCTTCCTCCTTATCTCCTCTTCCTTCTCTTCCTCCTTATCTCCTTCTCTTCCTCTTCATGTCCTTCTCTTCCTCCTCATCTCCTTCTCTTCCTCCTCATGTCCTTCTCTGCCTCCTCATGTCCTTCTCTGCCTCCTCATGTCCTTCTCTTCCTCCTCATGTCCTTCTCTGCCTCCTCTTCCTTCTCTTCCTACTCATGTCCTTCTCTTCCTCCTCATGTCCTTCTCTTCCTCCTTATCTCCTTCTCTTCCTCCTCAAGTGTCCTTCTCTTCCTCTTTATCTCCTTCTCTGCCTCTTCATGTCCTTCTCTTCCGCCTCATGTCCTTCTCTGCCTCCTCATGTCCTTCTCTTCCTACTTATGTCCTTCTCTTCCTCCTTATCTCCTCTTCCTTCTCTTCCTCTTCATTTCCTTTTCTTCCTCCTCAAGTCCTTCTCTTCCTCCTTATCTCCTCTTCCTCCTTATCTCCTTCTCTTCCTCCTCATGTCCTTCTCTTCCTCCTTATCTCCTCTTCCTCCTTATCTCCTTCTCTTCCTCCTCATGTCCTTCTCTTCCTCCTCATGTCCTTCTCTGCCTCCTCATGTCCTTCTCTTCCTCCTCATGTCCTTCTCTTCCTCCTTATCTCCTTCTCTTCCTCTTCATGTCCTTCTCTTCCTCCTTATCTCCTCTTCCTCCTTATCTCCTCTTCCTTCTCTTCCTACTCATGTCCTTCTCTTCCTCCTCATGTCCTTCTCTTCCTCCTTATCTCCTTCTCTTCCTCCTCATGTCCTTCTCTTCCTCCTTATCTCCTTCTCTTCCTCCTCATGTCCTTCTCTTCCTCCTCATGTCCTTCTCTTTCTCCTCATGTCCTTCTCTTTCTCCTCATGTCCTTCTCTTCCTCCTTATCTCCTTCTCTTCCTCCTTATCTCCTTCTCTTCCTCCTCATGTCCTTCTCTTCCTCCTCATGTCCTTCTCTTCCTCCTCAAGTCCTTCTCTTTCTCCTCATGTCCTTCTCTTCCTCCTTATCTCCTTCTCTTTCTTCTCATGTCCTTCTCTTCCTCCTTATCTCCTTCTCTTCCTCCTCATGTCCTTCTCTTCCTCCTCATGTCCTTCTCTTCCTCCTTATCTTCTTCTCTTCCTCCTCATGTCCTTCTCTTCCTCCTTATCTCCTCTTCCTTCTCTTCCTCCTTATCTCCTTCTCTTCCTCCTCATGTCCTTCTCTTCCTCCTCATGTCCTTCTCTTTCTCCTCATGTCCTTCTCTTCCTCCTTATCTCCTTCTCTTCCTCCTTATCTCCTTCTCTTCCTCCTCATGTCCTTCTCTTCCTCCTTATCTCCTTCTCTTCCTCCTTATCTCCTTCTCTTCCTCCTCATGTCCTTCTCTTCCTCAAGTCCTTCTCTTTCTCCTCATGTCCTTCTCTTCCTCCTCATGTCCTTCTCTTCCTCCTCAAGTCCTTCTCTTTCTCCTCATGTCCTTCTCTTCCTCCTTATCTCCTTCTCTTTCTCCTCATGTCCTTCTCTTCCTCCTTATCTCCTTCTCTTCCTCCTCATGTCCTTCTCTTCCTCCTTATCTCCTTCTCTTTCTCCTCATGTCCTTCTCTTCCTCCTTATCTCCTTCTCTTCCTCCTCATGTCCTTCTCTTCCTCCTCATGTCCTTCTCTTCCTCCCTATCTTCTTCTCTTCCTCCTCATGTCCTTCTCTTCCTCCTTATCTCCTCTTCCTTCTCTGCCTCCTTATCTCCTTCTCTTCCTCCTCATGTCCTTCTCTTCCTCCTTATCTCCTCTTCCTTCTCTGCCTCCTTATCTCCTTCTCCCCCTCCTTCTTCCTCCCCTGTTCTTCCAGCAGTTGGTATTAGTGATTAAATCGAGGCAGCTGATTGGCTGATCGCTGTGTCTTTTGGACCAATGAGAGAGGCGGTTGACAGGAAGTGTTTTATTTTTGACAAACATGAATGCACGTACCAAACACACAAACACGTGACAGCACAGTGTGTACGTTTGACTGCTCGCTCACATGATGGGAGGCGTTTCCATGGCGATCCGGCCCATTATTGGGCCAGTTGATGAGGGATTGACGGATGAGAATAAATTAAATTGAATGTGATCATTTGTGGGTTAAGACTTAAACTGTGATTAACAAACGTATTAAAAGTTTGAACATGAAAGGAGCTGCGATCTCTGCGGACTCGTTTCAGCTTTAATTAGATTTTTATTCTTAAATTCATTTGATCAGAAAGTCTGAAACTGAAGCAGAGAAAGATCATTTAAAAAAGCATCAACTGGCCCCGCCCCTTAGTTACTGTTGCTAATGTGTCAATCTGTGTATTCTGGGATGTTACATGAACCGCTCAGATTAAAGTAAATCATGAATCCTTAATCTCACAGAATAGGAAAGTGTCATATTTACCTGTGTGTTACACATGAACATGTTTACATATAAATCAAAGACACGTTAACACAGATCGACGTTCACGAGCGTTCATATTAACCACGGAGAAGACGTGAAATTAAAATAAAGATTAGGATGTAACTTCAGTTTGTAAACAAGAGAGGACGACACAAACAGAAATGTCTTTCATTTGTAAATCAAATCCTCCCATCGTGTCGATCAGCTGACCTTACAGTTGTTCGTGCTGCGTTCAAGTCCCCTGGGAACAGGCAGCTCTCTGCACATCTGATGGAGAGCACGATGACATCACTACAGGTAACAGTGACCTTTAATTACCCATCATTCTTTTTGACTTTGTAATAACAGGTCAATAACACACTTCATGTGTAACAGCTGATTAATCACCACTGATCATGTGTCTGTGAACGCACCATGCTCGTTAACCTCTCGTTACATCTTTACACCATAAATACACATCAGATAGAAACGGTCTGAATGTTTGTACATCATGAGGAAGGAGGGAAGGATGTAGGACATAAGGAAGGAAAGAATGATGAAAGGAGAAGTGAAGGAGGGATAGAAGGGAGTGCAGCAGCACTGTGTGTACTGATGTATTGTGTGGTTTTGTGTATTTCATGTGTAACTGAAGCAGGAAGTCTTTCAAGCTGCAGCTGTGATCACATCAATGTCCTGTCCAAGTCCCGCCTCCTTCCATAAGTCAACATTTCCCTGCTGTGAAGCTGATTAGCTGAGCTGTGACATCAGACAGCTGCTGTGATGTCACTGTGATGTCAGACCTCCATGCCGTCTGGTTTGGGGTTTGTAGAGATCCACAGGTTTGATTGGTCGACAGCAGTCTTTGTGGGAGGAGAACTGAGGGGACAAAGACTATTATAGGTGTTACCATGGTTACAAAGACCAGCCTCAGTGTTTCAATGGTTACAAAGACCAGCATCATTTGTGCAGATCTATAATTTGAAGATGACTGATTGATAATTATGTTTAACCACCATCAGGCCCTGTGATTGGTCCAAACCAGAAGCAGGATCTTCATCCTCCTCACTCTGACTTAAGCTTCAGACTGAACACAGACTGTCTGAGAGTTCAGGGAAAAGATCCAGATTCAGCAAGAAACACCTGAACTGATGCCAGGTATTCACTCTCTCACACACACACGCACACGCACACACACACGCACGCACACGCACACACACACACACACGCACACACGCACACACACACACACACGCACACACACACACGCACGCACACACACACACACACACACACGCACACACGCACACACACACACACACGCACACACACACACACACACGCACACACACACACACACACGCACACACACACACGCACGCACACACACACACACACACAGTGTGCAGCAGGGCGTTGAGCCAGTGAGGCTGTAAATCAGCTCTTGTTAACTCGACATGTGAGTGTTTGACCTGTCATAATCACTGAGTAAGCACTACACACACACACACACACACACACACACACACACACACACACACACACACAGCCTGCATCCTCAGCATTAACAGCAGTTACAATGTAAGCAGATGGAGCAGCAGGGGCTGCTGGGAGTTGTAGTCTCACCTTCTGTTGAGCATCTGAAAGCAACATGTCCCAGAAGCCACCAGGATGAGCAGCAGCAGGGGGATTGTGGGAATGATGACGTATACGAGCAGCACACCTGAACAGATACACACAACGACACGACAACATGAGAGCTGATCAGACTCAACCAGAAGTCTCAGAGATCACAGCTGTGTGTACCTGAAGCTCCAGCTACGGTCACATGAGGGGGAACCTCCTCACCTGCTGACGGTGTGACCACACCTCCACCTGTGGCCTCTGAACACACACACACACACACACACACACACACACACATATGGTCATTCATTTCTTTAAAAACATAATCTGTTTTTTCAGGTGATGGATTTTTATTTTAAGCATAAGAGGTTGTTTATGAGGAGTTTCCTGCTCACCTGTGCCCCGCCCACCTGGTGTGTCAATCTGAGTCTTGCCAAATTGGCTATCTGGAGAAAAATCAAAGAAACAAAGGCTGTGTCCGAAACCACAAACAGGACTTACTAACCGTTAGCAACATACTAAACTAGCAGAGCATGAAGCTGATTGGCTGACTGTACCTGGTTGGTATTTGCAGATGAAGTTGTGTTTCATGTTGCAGCGGTCATCGTTCCATTGGTAGAGATAAGCCCCGCCCAGACCATGAAGTGCAGTTGGCTGATGATACATCACAACGCAGGCCTCTCCTCCACAGGACGGCTCGTCAAAGTACCAGTTCCTACATCATCATCATAACTTAAACCCTTTAATCCTGATCAGCTTGTGTTTGTTTGATTGGTTTAAAGATAATCACCTGATGCAAGCTTCACTACACTCACCTGAAGAAGGCGGGGCTTCCGTCAGTCCAGTAGTAGAGCTCTGGACAGGAAGTGAAGGTGTTGCTGAGTTCAGGATGAATCTGATCGTCTCCGTCCACTCGAGTCAAACCGATCCAGAAATCACCGTCAGCTATACCTCCTCCGGCACCTACTTTTCCTCCTCCTGCACCTCCTGCTCCGCCCACTGCTCCTGAACGCAGCTCCTTCGGAGGAATAGGAGATGGATAAGAAAGAGAGAAGAAGGAAGAGGAGGAGAAGAGGAGGACCAGGTATGTTACCTGCAGCAGGTGTTCGATGTCTCTCTGCTCGGCCGGACTCTCGATGCTCAGCAGCGCCCCCCCGTCCATCTCACAGGCCTGACCTGCCTCCCTGAACGCAACACGACTGGACACGTCGTGGAAATATGCAATCTTATAACAGGGGCGCTCCGGACCTCCCAAACACACCGTCTGACCTGAGACAAAAAGAAGGCTGTCATAGCCCCTCCCACAGAGGAATGATTGACACCCAACACCCCCCTCTCGTTTAAGGCTTAAATTTAAAGCTACAGGTTGTAACATTACTTCATTAAGATGTTGGAGCAGGGGGCCACTGAAGGCCAAGAAACTTTACACCACAGCAGTGGCTCAAAGTATGCAACGTTTGCAATGACAGAGCAGCCTGGTGCTCTGCTGACTGATTGGTGCTCTGCTGACTGATTGGTGCTCTGCTGACTGATTGGTGCTCTGCTGACTGATTGGTGCTCTGCTGACTGATTCGAGTGCGCACCGCCCGGAGTCAGTAGCCCTGTTCAGACTGCTGTTTCAAGCTGCCATATTTACTCCCCTGTGACGTTTCGCCTTCAGTCTAAATGTCTCTGTGGCGTAATGGTGGACAAAGTGATCCCCCCTCTGTACTGTCTTCAGAGGTAGTAACAGAGGCGTTACAGAGGAGAGACGGGATCAGCTGAGCCAGCGGGGGAGAACAGTGCTGTGTGTGTGTGCATGACTGTGTGTGTATGTGGAGCTCACACTGAAACAATATAAATATACAAAGAAGTGATGGCGGCTGAGCTTAGTTACAGCATCTTTGTGATGTTCTTCAGTGTTTCCTCCATGTCTCTGTGATGTAACGCTCAGTGAGCACAGACAGTCTGCTGAAGCAGCAGAGAGGAGACGAGCTGCAGTGATTAATACAGAGTCTGTTTCAAACGTCCACTTAGAGCTACTTCCACTGATTAACTTCTGCTGCACCATCATCACTTTACTGTTAGACACGCACGCACACACACACGCTCAACCATACACGCACACACACGCACACAGTTCAATCACACGCTCAACCATACACGCACACACACGCTCAACCATACACGCACACACACGCTCAACCATACACGCACATACACGCTCAACCTTACACGCATACACACACGCACTCACGCTCACACACGCTCACACACACACACACACACACACACACACACACACGCTCACACACACACACATGCTCACGCTCACACACTCACGCACACACACGCTCACACACACACACGCTCACGTTCACACGCACACTCACACACTCACGCTCACACACTCACGCTCACACACACACTCACACGCTCACGCTCACACATACACGCTCACGCACACACACGCTCACACACACACGCTCACGCACACGCTCACACACGCTCACACACACACGCTCACGTTCACACGCACACACACACATACATCTGTTTGTGTGTGTCTCTATCTCTCTCTCTCACACGTTTCGTTTTACTGCTCAGCTGTTCTTCAGAGATCTCGTCTGTAAAGACAAAAACTCTGAATCTTTCGTACGTGGCTCCAGAGTGTTTGTCGCTGATAACAAACTATAAATTAATGTTTATTTTTAAACCTTGCCTCTTGTTGCTCATTGGTTGAATTAAGAGATTTTTTAACACATATAAATCGCCATCTACCACCATTTATTCACACAGCGGCCATTTTCCTGTGACATCATGCTCAGGACGTGAGGTCAGAGGTTTGACACAATCTAACCACAGCCTGTGTATAAACATGGACGTAGTCTCAGTGACATCATCACTGGTTTGTGAATTACGTCAATGGCGGTCGCCATATTGGAAATGCTGACTCAAACTAACTTTCAGTCAACATATCAACAGTCAAAGAGGCGGGGCTTAAGCCTCCCGACAAACACACCTATCACAATATTAACATCAATATTGACATCAGATCAGATCAGACTGATGACAGAACACACCGTCTGCTCCACAGATTGTAAAGATTAACGGATGAAGTCTGAGTGTCGTCACCCATCTGTTCCTGCAGGGGGCGCTGGAGTCCCATCGATGGCGGTCTCCATGCTGGAAATGCTGTCTCAGCCTAACTTTCAGTCAACCTAACGACAGGCTGAGAGCTGGAGCTGAGGCGGGTTTTAAGCCTCCTGACAAACCGTTACACCGCGCCCACCTGTCAATCAGGTCAGCTACACGCCTTATTGTGAATAACTCTTATCCTTCATCAAATCAAAACTGATGAGTCATCAAAACATTCACCCCCCGTACAGTGTGTGCTGATCGAGACATGAGCTAATCAGACCTGTTTGGTTTTTTGAACCAGGCTGTAAACATGTTAATGTCTGCTGTAAAAACAGGCTTTTTAGAATGGGTGTGTATGTGACTTCCTGTGCTTCTGCAGCCAGCCTCTAGTGGACACTCGAGGAACTGCAGGATGTTACACTTCAGCATCGTCTTCATTTTTTAACACCGGAGGTTGCTGCTTGGTTAAAACACACAACTGTTGTTAGTATCAGGTAAAGAAACACCTTACACAAGATGAAGACTCTTCATGTGACTCGAGCTGAAGCAGACTCACGTAAAGTTCATGTCCTCTGAGATATAAAATCTATACGAGCTGTATAAAACAAACAGATGATCCCTGCAGAGAAAAGATTGAATTCTTTTACATAATTAACCTAAGTAACCTTTTTTTCTTCACTTTTTGCTACTGATGCTGTTTATATTCCTGTTGTTGAGCTGCTGTAACATCTACATTTCCCCCATTGGGGGATCAATAAAGTTTATCCTTATCCTTAACTGAGGACATTATTGTGTTTGATTATTGGACAGTTTGGAGCGCTTTCATTTTTAATGTCACCTTTCAACCAATCACAGCATGTTTAATTACCTGAAACATACAGACGTGTATTAGCATCAATTAACTCTAAATATAAGGTCACCATGGCAACAACACTGATTGAATGCTGAAAGTCATGCACAAAAAAAGGATTTAAGTAACTCACCGCTCACCACGCGCGCCCCGATCGTCCGGGCGACCATCATCGCCATGACGACTCCGACTGTCAACAGCATCAAAGAGTGAAATGGCGTCATTTTGAGTCAAGTATAAAAAAATAAATATTTTTCTGAGCGTAAACAAAATGCTTTTTTGTTTGAATAAAATAATTTTAGTTCAAATTGATAAAATGAATAACGATAAAAATATTAAAAAAACATTTTTAGGATCTCTGACTAATGTTCAGTTAAAGCCTCTGTCCCCGTTTGTTTCTCTCCATGTCTCTCGCTCGTCCCTCTCTCGTCCCTCTCTGATGTGAAGTGAGCGGGGGAGAGAGAGCGCGAGTCTGTCCAGCTCTGATCAGCCCCCCCCCCCCCCCCCCCCCCCCTCTGATCGATCCTCCCACACAGCACAGATGCCTCCTCCTCTTTCATTAAGCCCTGGGGGGCCACACACACTCCTCTCTTTAATTCACTTACACACACTGGAAGCTGATTGGTTCCCATCAGACCAGCTGATCAAAGAATTATGACAAACGCTTTTTTTTTTCTTCATCGATCTGTGTGAAGGTGTGAGCGGCGTCTGATCTCATCCTAACACCACGAGTCGTATTCATACCATTTTTGTTGTTTACTTACCCACTCTGACTTTGTTAACGTGTTTGA
>CM036551.1:434767-469767 GCA_020745685.1 Tautogolabrus adspersus | reverse complement strand
AGACTGTAACGTCTGCAGCAGGTAAACAGGCTGTAACGTCTGCAGCAGGTAAACAGCCTGTAACGTCTGCAGCAGGTAAACAGGCTGTAACGTCTGCAGCAGGTAAACAGACTGTAACGTCTGCAGCAGGTAAACAGACTGTAACGTCTGCAGCAGGTAAACAGGCTGTAACGTCTGCAGCAGGTAAACAGACTGTAACGTCTGCAGCAGGTAAACAGGCTGTAACATCTGCAGCAGGTAAACAGGCTGTAACGTCTGCAGCAGGTAAACAGGCTGTAACGTCTGCAGCAGGTAAACAGGCTGTAACGTCTGCAGCAGGTAAACAGACTGTAACGTCTGCAGCAGGTAAACAGGCTGTAACGTCTGCAGCAGGTAAACAGGCTGTAACGTCTGCAGCAGGTAAACAGGCTGTAACGTCTGCAGCAGGTAAACAGACTGTAACGTCTGCAGCAGGTAAACAGGCTGTAACGTCTGCAGCAGGTAAACAGGCTGTAACGTCTGCAGCAGGTAAACAGACTGTAACGTCTGCAGCAGGTAAACAGACTGTAACGTCTGCAGCAGGTAAACAGACTGTAACGTCTGCAGCAGAACTGCAGCAACTGAAATCTGACACCTGAGCTCTTTTCTACAGTTTTTATTAAAGTCATTAAATCTGCATGTCATGAAAAAAAACATTCCAATGCGTGTGTGTCTGTGTGTGATTGTGTGTGTCTGAGTTTGTGTGTGTTGTCATCAATAAACTCAACTGCTCCCTAAACTCAAACAGGGGGTCAACAAGGTTAATTATTGTCCGTGTGTGTGTGTGTGATGGCCTGCAGAGTATTGACAAAAAGAGAAAGCTAATTATTTCTGGGTCTGAATCGCTGGAAGCCATCAATTACACTCTTATTACACACACACACACAATCACACACACTCAGTATTGATCTCTGTGGTTAACAGGAAGTATTTACAGCATTCACTGTTCTGTCATAAAACTACTTAAGGGCCTTGGAACCTTTTCAAGGTCCTGGAAACACTTCAATGAGAAATGAGTCCTCCACAAGGATCCTGGAACTTTTTAAGAGCTCCAGGCCTGGAAGAGATCTCTTTAAGTCCTGGAATCTGTACCAAAAGTCCACTGAGCCTGCTCAAGGAGTCCTGGAAACGTCCTAGAATAAATGTTGTTTTTATGGGACCTCTGGTGTCCATCAGGTGGAACTACAGCCCGTCTCCCACTCAAGCTGCAGTGAGAAAGTGATTTGATAACAATCAAACCAAACTCAGGAGGAACAGAGATCCATTTCCACATTTCACATTATAAACATGTATATATGTGTGAATATAACATATATGTATTTTTATTAGGCCCCTCCCCCACAGCCTGAGATATGACTACAAGCACACCTCCATGACCCTAACGAGCCGTTAAAAGATTTACATTAAGGTCGACAACATTTGACTCCTTCAATACTTTTAGATATCGCACATTTTAAAATGATACGATCTGTTATTTTAATGAGATACACTATCAGAGAGGTGAGGAAGAGAAGGAGGCGTCAAACTCCTGCAGTCCGTCTGAATTCTGGTGCAGCGTTTGGACCTGAGAGGGGAGCTGGAGACGTTTTCATCTCATAATGAAACATTGTAAAATCTAAACTAGGGATGTAACGTTGCTGGGTTCACGATACGATTCTCTCACGATTTATTTTACAAACTGAGAGTGTAGACAAATGATGAGTGAAACAGATTCCTTTAGGAGCTGCTAACCTGCTTGTCAGTGTGGTTTGGTCTTTTAATGTTTGTGTCCTCTCAACAAGGGGAGGTGATTGGAGCTTCTCATCGTGGAGTAGATTAAATGCTGCATCATGTTGGTTGTTTGTGTAGTTGTCTGTCTTCTTGTAATATTGTCTCACAGTTTTTGTCTGTTATCTTCTCACCTCTTTCATTTTCTGTCTTGAAGCCAAAATGTTTCCACACCTCTGATTTAAAAGACGGTGGAGCGTCCTCAATTTCTAAATCTCTCTGCAGCTGCTGACGCTCACCATATTATTGAGATACCGATGTGAACCTCGACACCTTTGAATCGATTTATCACGATTCATCTTTACATCCCTAATATAAACAAATAATAACGTTAATAATCACAATCTAACAACACGAAGACAAAACACTTCAGGCTGGTTTCATGATGAACGTTTATTCAGGTTGAAATGTTTAAAGACTCAAATCTGCAGATATGCACACCTGTGATACTGTCAGCGCACAGCTGAGTATCCTGACCTCACACAGGTGAGTGATCATATGTTCAATAAATAACTCCCCCTGGTGGTCCTGGAAAACAAACAGTGTTTCAGTCCAGAGTTCAAAGTGTGTTCCAGGACTTCCCAGGTCTGACATCTGTTCCTCTTCAGACTCCTCCTGCTGGCTCATTGAATCCACAAAGTAAAATTTAAAATATTACAGGATGTGTAAGGTCGGTTTCCATGTTTGTTTGTTTTTTTTTCAGTTTGAAACGTACATTTTTTTTAAACAGCTGATCCATAAAAACATTCTGAGAAAAAATAAAACAAGAAAAGAAAGACACAATGTTCACTGTGTCCCTCTCTAAAAACCTGTCTGTCTCTCTAACGTGTGATGTCATCATCCTCAGTTCTCCAGCTGCCATTGCTGTGCCTCTGATGCGTCACATATCGCCATGGAGACGTAACCCTTGGGTCCAATTGGCTGGGCAACGTCGAGACACTGACCCACCGACACCTGGTAGAGCCGGTTAGACTTCTACAGGAGAGAGAGAGAGAAGCCAATCAGAGAGCAGGATTATCTGTGATGAGTGGGGATGGAATGATAACTTGATATACAGGGTAAATACTCTCTTTTAACCAGCAGAGGGGGCTATCTATGTTTATCTTCTCTTGTTCTACATCCGTAGCTGAAGCAGAGAGGGCTAGGGACTCATGGAGGAAGGAGGGCAAGCAGTGTGTGTGTGTGTGTGTGTGTGTGTGCGTGTCGCTCCTCACCCCCAGGATCCACTGCTGCGACCCCCCCTGAGCCGTGACACTTCATCAGTCTGGGGGGGTCAAAGGTCCTGACCTCAGACACATCCAGACACAGCAGACCTGCCAGGACCAGCTGACCCTCTTCATCAAAAGACCAGTCCTACACACACACACGCACACAAGATGTTGTAGGCTCAGAGGACTGTGTGTAACTGCGAGCTTCTCGTTAACCTGTCTCCGTCTAAAGCCCAGTTCCACCTGTGGATCAGTTTTCTCTGTGGATCAGGTCTACCTGTGGATCAGCTCCCTTAATGCTTTGCACACACATGTTCTATTGGGTGCTCACCTGTTCAGGTTCTTGAGGGTCACATGGTCTCAGGACGACAACTCCGCCCTTCTGACTGGCTCGTCCCTGAGCAACTAAACAGCGCCCGGTCGCTAGGTTACGGAGCTGAAAGACACAACACACAGGAAGTTTATGTTCATCTGTTCGGTGTGTGTGTGCGAACAAACTGTGTGTGTGTGTGTGTGTGTGTGTGAACAAACTGTGTGTATGTGTGTGTGTGTGTGTGTGTGAACAAACTGTGTGTGTGTGTGTGTGTGTGTGTGTGTGAACAAACTGTGTGTGTGTGTGTGTGTGTGTGTGTGAACAAACTGTGTGTGTGTGTGTGTGTGTGTGTGTGTGTGAACAAACTGTGTGTGTGTGTGTGTGTGTGTGTGAACAAACTGTGTGTGTGTGTGTGTGAACAAACTGTGTGTGTGTGTGTGTGTGTGTGTGTGAACAAACTGTGTGTGTGTGTGTGTGTGTCTGTGAACAAACTGTGTGTGTGTGTGTGTGTGTGTGTGTGTGTGCGAACAAACTGTGTGTGTGTGTGTGTGTGTGTGTGTGTGTGTGTGAACAAACTGTGTGTATGTGTGTGTGTGAACAAACTGTGTGTGTGTGTGTGTGTCTGTGAACAAACTGTGTGTGTGTGTGTGTGTGTGTGTGTGAACAAACTGTGTGTGTGTGTGTGAACAAACTGTGTGTGTGTGTGTGTGTGTGTGTGTGTGTGAACAAACTGTGTGTGTGTGAACAAACTGTGTGTGAACAAACTGTGAGTGTGTGTTTGTGAACAAACTGTGTGTGTGTGTGTGTGCGTGTGTGTGTGTGTGAACAAACCATGTGTGTGTGTGTGTGTGAACAAACCATGTGTGTGTGTGTGTGTGAACAAACTGTGTGTGTGTGTGTGTGTGTGAACAAACCATATGTGTGTGTGTGTGTGTGTGTGTGTGTGTGTGAACAAACCATATGTGTGTGTGTGTGCGTGAACAAACTGTGTGTGTGTGCGTGAACAAACTGTGTGTGTGTGTGTGTGTGAACAAACTGTGTGTGTGTGTGTGTGAACAAACCATATGTGTGTGTGTGTGTGTGTGTGTGTGTGTGTGAACAAACTGTGTGTGTGTGCGTGAACAAACTGTGTGTGTGTGTGTGTGTGTGTGAACAAACTGTGTGTGTGTGTGTGTGTGAACAAACTGTGTGTGTGTGTGTGTGTGTGTGAACAAACTGTGTGTGTGTGTGTGTGAACAAACTGTGTGTGTGTGTGTGTGAACAAACTGTGTGTGTGTGTGTGTGTGTGAACAAACTGTGTGTGTGTGTGTGAACAAACTGTGTGTGTGAACAAACTGTGTGTGTGTGTGAACAAACCGTGTGTGTGTGTGAACAAACTGTGTGTGTGTGTGTGTGTGTGAACAAACTGTGTGTGTGTGTGCGTGAACAAACCATGTGTGTGTGTGAACAAACTGTGTGTGTGTGAACAAACTGTGTGTGTGTGAACAAACTGTGTGTGTGAACAAACTGTGTGTGTGTGTGTGTGTGTGTGAACAAACTGTGTGTGTGTGTGTGTGTGAACAAACTGTGTGTGTGTGTGAACAAACCGTGTGTGTGTGTTTAGAAAATATGACGATGAAACAGTGAGAGAAGATTAACTTTGTTTACAGATTCATGATCAGCTGACACGTCAAAGAAAATATGACCTGAGGCAGTATCCAAGTCCCCCATTTGATGAGTCAGAGTCCAAGTCCCCCATTTGATGAGTCAGAGTCCAAGTCCCCCATTTGATGAGTCAGAGTCCAAGTCCCCCATTTGATGAGTCAGAGTCCAAGTCCCCCATTTGATGAGTCAGAGTCCAAGTCCCCCATTTGATGAGTCAGAGTCCAAGTCCCCCATTTGATGAGTCAGAGTCCAAGTCCCCCATTTGATGAGTCAGAGTCCAAGTCCCCCATTTGATGAGTCCCAGTCCAAATCCAAGTCTCACATTTGATGAGTCAGAGTCCATGTTGCCCATTACCTGAGTCAGAGTCGAGTATGAGTCATTAAGGTCTCATCTGAGCTGTTCCACTTAAGCTCATTTATCTATAATGTTTCTAAGCTGAACTTTAACCTCATAAGCTGAACTTTAACCTCGGTTTTCTGTGTGTAAAGAAGTCCTCTTTGGAGGACATTGACTTAAGTCAGAGTCAAAGTCTGAGTCACAAGTCACACTGTATCACAAATCTTGGTAATCAGTCCACGAGTCAGAGTCATCAGTGCACCAGTCAGAGTCATCAGAGCACAAGTCTGAGTCATCAGTGCACCAGTCAGAGTCATCAGAGCACAAGTCTGAGTCATCAGTGCACCAGTCAGAGTCATCAGAGCACAAGTCTGAGTCATCAGTGCACCAGTCAGAGTCATCAGTGCACCAGTCAGAGTCATCAGGGCACCAGTCAGAGTCATCAGTGCACCAGTCAGAGACATCAGTGCACCAGTCAGAGTCATCAGTGCACCAGTCAGAGTCATCAGTGCACCAGTCAGAGTCATCAGTGCACGAGTCCGAGTCATCAGTGCACCAGTCAGAGTCATCAGAGCACGAGTCCGAGTCATCAGTCCACCAGTCAGAGTCATCAGTCCACCAGTCAGAGTCATCAGTGCACGAGTCCGAGTCATCAGTGCACCAGTCAGAGTCATCAGAGCACGAGTCCGAGTCATCAGTGCACCAGTCCGAGTCATCAGTGCACCAGTCAGAGTCATCAGTGCACGAGTCCGAGTCATCAGTGCACGAGTCCGAGTCATCAGTGCACCAGTCAGAGTCATCAGTGCACCAGTCAGAGTCATCAGTGCACGAGTCCGAGTCATCAGTGCACCAGTCAGAGTCATCAGTGCACGAGTCCGAGTCATCAGTGCACGAGTCCGAGTCATCAGTGCACCAGTCAGAGTCATCAGTGCACCAGTCAGAGTCATCAGTGCACGAGTCCGAGTCATCAGTGCACGAGTCCGAGTCATCAGTGCACCAGTCAGAGTCATCAGTGCACCAGTCAGAGTCATCAGTGCACGAGTCCGAGTCATCAGTGCACCAGTCCGAGTCATCAGTGCACCAGTCAGAGTCATCAGTGCACGAGTCCGAGTCATCAGTGCACCAGTCAGAGTCATCAGAGCACGAGTCTGAGTCATCAGTGCACCAGTCAGAGTCATCAGAGCACGAGTCTGAGTCATCAGTGCACCAGTCAGAGTCATCAGAGCACAAGTCTGAGTCATCAGTGCACCAGTCAGAGTCATCAGTGCACCAGTCAGAGTCATCAGTGCACCAGTCAGAGTCATCAGAGCACCAGTCAGAGTCATCAGTGCACCAGTCAGAGTCATCAGAGCACCAGTCAGAGTCATCAGTGCACCAGTCAGAGTCATCAGTGCACCTGTCAGAGTCATCAGAGCACGAGTCTGAGTCATCAGAGCACCAGTCAGAGTCATCAGTGCACAAGTCTGAGTCATCAGGGCACCAGTCAGAGTCATCAGTGCACCAGTCAAATCATCAGTGCACCAGTCAGAGTCATCAGAGCACGAGTCTGAGTCATCAGAGCACCAGTCAGAGTCATCAGTGCACAAGTCTGAGTCATCAGAGCACCAGTCAGAGTCATCAGTGCACCAGTCAAATCATCAGTGCACCAGTCAGAGTCATCAGAGCACGAGTCTGAGTCATCAGAGCACCAGTCAGAGTCATCAGAGCACAAGTCTGAGTCATCAGAGCACCAGTCAGAGTCATCAGTGCACCAGTCAGAGTCATCAGTGCACCAGTCAGAGTCATCAGAGCACGAGTCCGAGTCATCAGAGCACCAGTCAGAGTCATCAGTGCACCAGTCAGAGTCATCAGTGCACCAGTCAGAGTCATCAGTGCACGAGTCCGAGTCATCAGAGCACCAGTCAGAGTCATCAGTGCACGAGTCCGAGTCATCAGTGCACGAGTCTGAGTCATCAGTGCACGAGTCTGAAAATGAAGGGGTCTAGTATTACTGGAGTTCTACAACACTGCTGAGGATCATGTGACAGTAAAGAGGATGCGTTCAGGTACCCGTCCTCTCTGCAGTACTTTGGGCCTCCTCAGGCTCTTGTTGACGAACAGGGGCTGATGCTGCTGCTTGTTGCCGTTGATGACGGTCTGCATCTCCGGGTACACGTTGTCAAGGTACCAGTGAAACGAGTGACACTGCAGACGCTTCCTCAACTCCACACGCTCGCTGACATCTCCAAAACTCCGCTCCCTCAGTTCAGGACGTAGGGATAGATACTGTTCCTGATTGCACCACAGGGACAAAGAAAGTGGTGTCAGAGGACACACCAACGGTCTGATTCAGTAATGCTGTATGTGTGCGTGTGTTTGTGTGTGTCTGCACCTTGTACTCATCCATCCACACATTAGCTAGCCGCAACGAATTATGGGCCATGGTGTCCTGCCCCCCCGGTGAGCCGTACGGACGGCGCTTCCTAAAAATATGACCGACTCTGGAACACGGAACAATGATTAGCTGACCACCACACATCCAGATCTGAGCGAGAGAGAGAGAGACACATGAGTTTCTAATGAATTGTTTCATGACGTCTTTGAATGCAGAACTGTGTGCCGAATGCTATGTTCACTGACAGTACGTTAATCTCAGTTCTCACCCTGAAGGAGATCTCCAGGTTCTCCCCGCCCCAGATGTCCATGCCAGAGTCGTATTGGCCGAGCTCGTTAAAGTACCTCCTGTTCATGGCAAATAGACCACCAGCCATGGTGGGAGATCTAAAGGGGGGGGGGGGTTATCAGTTAGTGAGTTACCTGATAAATAACCTGATTTTTTGATCATAGGTTATCCGGTTACCTGATTGGTCCAGTGGCTCCCTCGGGCCCGCTGAGCTGGGCAGGGGGGACAGGATCCCACTTGAAGTGCAGCCCCCAGTTAAAGCCTCCCCTGACGATGGGGGAGGGGGAATACGTCAGCGTGTCAGCAGAGATTATGTCGATGACAGGACAGACGACTGTGTGAACATCCTTCATGATCGGAGCGAGCAGAGGCTGCAGCCAATCAGAGTTCACCTCACAATGACTGTCCAGGAAGACCAGCACCTCACCTGGACACACACACACACACACACACACACACACACACACACACACACACAGACATGTATAGAATTCAAGGTATTAAGGTTGCAAAGACTAAAGACATAAGGTAGCAGGTTGTAAAGATAAGGACCCTGGAAAAACATATGCACAGGTTAAGACGGTACTGGATAAGGATGAAGGGAATAAGGATGTACATGTTGAGGATGTAGGGAATAAGGCTGTAAAGGTTAAGGTTGTAGGGAATGAGGATGTATAGTTGAAGGATTAAGGATATAAAGGTTAAAGATGTAGGGAATAAAAGGATGTACTATGAGGGATACTGGGAATATTGATATACAGGTTAATAATGTAGGGGTTAAGGACGTACAGGTTAAGGATGTAGGGAATACGTTTGTACAGGCAAAGGATGTAGTGACTAAGGATGTAGGGAATTAGGATGCACAGATTCAATAATTGGGAGCTATGATGTAAGATGTAAGATCTAAGCAGAAAAGGACTAAGGGAAGAAGGAACACAGACCCCTAACCCTTACCCATTTAAGGTCATAGGTAACAAAGTCATAAGTGTAAAGGAGGTAGAAGGAAGGATGTACCAGAAGCATGTGAGGCCCCTATCATGCGTCCTCTGATGAGTCCTTCCCTCTTCTGGTTCCTAACCAGTTTGACTTTCGATCTCAGCTCCTGACTGACGTACCGATCCAGGTCCTTCTTCAGCTCCTCTGGACCGATCAGAACCAATCAGAATCATGCGAAACAGAACACGTAGTGAAAATATGTTCACTGTGGATAAGATGAAGTGATGTAACATCCTGACAAGTGTGTTACCAAGCTCGCTGTGGTCGTCCACCAGGATGATCTCGTGTAGCAGGTACGCAGGTGTTCTATCCAGCACACTGTGGACTGTCCTCAACAGGGCAGAGAACGCCTCGTTAAAGAAACAGATCACTACGCTGGCAGAAGGAAGAGCCAGGGGGTACACCTTATCTCTACACCTGGAGAGAGAGACAACCATCACTAACCAGCTGTTAACTATCACTAACCAGCTGTTTACTATCACTAACCAGCTGTTTACTATCACTAACCAGCTGGTAACTATCACTAACCAGCTGTTAACTATCACTAACCAGCTGTTAACTATCACTAACCAGCTGTTTACTATCACTAACCAGCTGTTTACTAACCCTAACCAGCTGTTTACTATCACTAACCAGCTGGTAACTATCACTAACCAGCTGTTTACTATCACTAACCAGCTGTTTACTATCACTAACCAGCTGTTTACTATCACTAACCAGCTGGTAACTATCACTAACCAGCTGGTAACTATCACTAACCAGCTGTTTACTATCACTAACCAGCTGTTTACTATCACTAACCAGCTGTTTACTATCACTAACCAGCTGGTAACTATCACTAACCAGCTGTTTACTATCACTAACCAGCTGTTTACTATCACTAACCAGCTGGTAACTATCACTAACCAGCTGGTAACTATCACTGACCAGCTGTTTACTATCACTAACCAGCTGTTTACTATCACTAACCAGCTGTTTACTATCACTAACCAGCTGTTTACTATCACTAACCAGCTGTTTACTATCACTAACCAGCTGGTAACTACCACTAACCAGCTGGTAACTATCACTAACCAGCTGTTTACTATCACTAACCAGCTGTTTACTATCACTAACCAGCTGTTTACTATCACTAACCAGCTGTTTACTATCACTAACCAGCTGTTTACTATCACTAACCAGCTGTTTACTATCACTAACCAGCTGTTTACTATCACTAACCAGCTGGTAACTATCACTAACCAGCTGTTTACTATCACTAACCAGCTGGTAACTATCACTAACCAGCTGTAATCAGAATCACACACACACACCAAAACACACCAACACACACACACACACACACCAAAACACACCAACACACACACACACACACACACACACACATTGATTGGTTGATTAATTGAGTGACGTGAACACACACACGTGTGTTTGTGTGTGTGTGTGTGTGTTATATGTGTGCGCGCGTTGTTACTGGGGGTCTCTGGTGTCGGGCAGGTCTCGGTGGTATCCCAGTCTGGTTGAGATGAGGACGTTGAAGGCGTGTCGATGGTAGCCGGTGTCTCTGACCTCCTGATCAGCCTCATTGAAGATCATCCCTACACACACACACACACACACACACACACACACACACACACACACACACACACACACACACACACACACACACACACACACACACACACACACACACACACACACACACACACACACACACACACACACACACACACACACACACACACACATCATTAAAGCTGCTGAGGAGAAAAACATATCTACACTTCTCCTTACACAAAGATTAAGACAGCAGCACAGTAACACACCATCACATACATCCAAAGACTGTAAATAAGACTTGGGTGTGAGGGCGCCAGATGGCCTAGTGGTTATGTCACGTGCCCCTTGTACGGAGGCCGACCTCGGCCCTTCGCTGCATGTCATCCCTCTCTCTCTCCCCCGATCATATCCTGTCTCTCTCGAGCGGTCTTATCTAATGAATGCTCCAAAATATAATATAATAGAAGTGGGCGTGGTCAGAGTGATGTGGACTAACGTTTGCTGTCTTGTGTTTATTTTTAGAAGCGACCATATTTATATGTAAATATATTATAAAAGATCTCATATCCTCAAAGCTTCATTTAGTCCAACCAAACATGTTATTGACCTGTCAGTCACAGGTAGCCCCGCCCCAAACCCCTCCCCCTCTTCCTGGTCTCTCTGACTCTAATTGGACCATAATTTACTAAATGAACATCATGCTGTGTTGAAGAAGACTTCATAAACTCGTTAGGAGAATGTTTACATTTACATTTCACACTCACCCATCTCTGGCGACAGCTCCGCTCCCTTATTGGCCGGCAGAGGTCGATGCCGCGCCCTCTGCTCTGCCAAGTCCTTTGTGATTGGCTGGCTGCGGTGTTGCAATGGCGTCCTGCCGTGGCCAGGCTCCGCCCCCAGAGAGAAGTAGAGGAAGAGGAGGACAGACCAGGTCGCCGAGGTGACGAGGCAGCCATAACAGAAGTACCTGAGCGTGACACTCGCCATAATGGACGAGTGGGCATCGCCTTACATCACAGCGCTGCAGAACGACAGAGAGGGAGAGGTCAGTGTTCAAAGCTTCCCGGCCTCTCGATTGGTTGATGACACTGTCAATCAGCATATCAATCGTGTGCTCATATAAACTGATGAATGTGTGGCTGTGTTGGGAAGGATCCGACGGTTCACTCTGATTGGATTTGACATTTAATAAGTCACCGTTCATGTTTTTACTGCAGGAGCAGAGTTCATCTCTCCCACACATTTACCGACCTCAAATATACCTCAAGGCTTCTGAACAAACTAAACACTCATAGTAACAGTAAGGTCAGTGAAGCCATCGCTGATATTATTTGAACGATTGATAGCCCCAAACACTCGCCATGGTGGACGAGCGTTTATCAGACAGGTGTGGAGAAAACACAGGACTCCTATCTGTGTTGCTATGGTAACAAACAGGTATCGCTATTGTTTGATTTTATTAGAATCACATCAAAGTTTGAAACTCTGGTAATCACAGATTAACTTTTAGGACCAGTTGTTGTAAATATGATCCCGAGTGTGCAGAGAAATCATTGACGTCTAAACCTGCTGATGTCAGCAAACACCTGAGCAGGTGAGTTAAAGAGGAGGATGAGGATTGGACAGGTGTCAGGTGTGCCCCTCTAAACAGGTTAATAATACTGAGGTGAGCAGGGCAACCATTTACTTTAAAGACACACACACAGACTAAATGAGTAACCTACTACCTTTCCCCGGTGCAGAAACCTCCGATACGTCAGAAACAGTTCTGAAACCTGATTTTAACCTCGACTGTTTTTCTCCTATTGACCTTTCAGAACTAAACTCAATTATTTCTGCGTCTAAACCGTCAACCTGTCTCTTAGACCCGATCCCAACTAAGCTGTTTAAGGAAATCTTTCCTCTAGTTAGCAGCTCTATACTAGATATGATCAATTAGAGGTGGGCGATATGGAAAAATATCATTACGATTTTTTTTTGTCAGTATCACGATCACCATTTTATCACCATTTTTTTACATAGTGATCTTTAAAAAAATGTTGTGCAAGTTACTGAGCAGTTCATCCACTTATGACCTCATAATGTTTTTAAATGCACACAAACGGAGCTGATGAGTTCAGTCTGTTTAAAGGCGTCTCCCCCCCTGAAGGGCCTGATCATTGTTTAAGCACAGTTTGAGGGTTTTCTGCTCCACTTTAAATAATGATTTAGTATCGTGTCCTCTTCGTGTCTTTAAATCTATTCTAGAGTTCAGCTACATTCACACAGTTATCATTCATTTAAAAACAGAATACATGATGTGATCATTCTGGGACACGTGCTCAAAGTCAGTTTGACTGAAAGAAGAGTTTTATTCATAGAGGGGGGGGGGGACATCGTTGATTGACAGACAGTTACCATGGTTACTGACTCTCACCTGCCTGCTGCACACTGAACGAGAGGAGAGAGAGCAGCTGACTGACATCACTTCGAGCAGAATGCATAGAAATCAATGTATAGAATATATATAAATATCGCCTTCCTCTGTTTCATTCTCGTTTTAGTTATCTCAACAGGTGAGCTTCAGGTGGAGAGGCTTGTTAGTAACTTTTAAAAACAGAGAGAGAGCAGAAAACACCGACAGCATCAGTTTAAACACCGGGGTTATATCTCCCATCACTGACTGTGAGCTTCATTCTGTCTGACTCTCTGCAGACTGTGAACGTCTCTCCGGCTCGTTTAGAGTTCGTTGTGTCGCTGTCTGAAGTAGGCTACAAACCATCACTTTGCAAACTCTTCAGTTAACCGTTTCTTGCCGCCTGTCGGTTTGGAAATAAGTCTAACCGTTGTATATAACCGGGATGGAGTTGTTTTTACGGACCAACTCTTGAGTTTCGTTTTCATGTTCAGCGCTGATCCCGCTCCGCTACGGAGCAAACAGGGAGGAGGAGACGCGTCTGTGTGGGAGCATAACCTGCAGCATGATAGAATAAACACATCAGCCCGGTTCTACGATCTCTCTGCTTTGGCAGATCGTCAACACGTTCAAATCCTTCACCATCTAAGATCGTTATATCACACACTGATCAATATATCTTTAGTGGCAGGTTATGTACCACAGTCATTTAAAGTAGCCGTAATTAAACCGCTTCTTAAAAAGCCTACTCTTGATGCAGGAACTCTAGCTAACTATAGACCTTTCTCTAACCTTCCTTTTATCTCAAAGATCCTGGAGAAAGTGGTAGCTAATCAGTTGTGTGACTGTCTCCATGACAACAGTTTATTTGAGGAGTTTCAGTCAGGATTTAGAGCCCACCATAGCACTGAGACTGCTCTAGTTAAAGTAACCAATGATCTTCTTCTAGCCTCAGACAGGGGACTTCTCTCTGTGCTCGTTCTGTTAGATCTTAGTGCTGCTTTGGACACGATTGACCATCAAATCCTGTTACAGAGACTAGAACAATGACTTGGAATTACAGGGACTGCTTTAAGCTGGTTTAAATCCTATTTATCAGACCGATCTCAGTTTGTACATGTTCATGATGAGTCCTCTATGCACACCAAAGTCAGCCATGGAGTGCCACAAGGATCAGTGCTTGGACCGATTCTCTTTACATTATATATGCTTCCTCTGGGTAATATTATGAGGAGACATTCAATAGATTTTCATTGTTATGCAGACGATACTCAGCTATACGTATCAATGAAGCCAGATGACACCAATCAGTTATGTACACTAGAAGCTTGCCTTAAGGACATTAGGACTTGGATGACCAGAAACTTTTTGTTGCTTAACTCAGACAAGACTGAAGTTATTGTGCTTGGACCTAAGAACCTCAGAGAGACTTTTTCTAATGATACAACTGCCCTTAATGGCATCAGCGTGGCATCTAGCACCACTGTTAGGAATCTAGGAGTTTTATTTGATCAAGACAATACATAGACAAGACAAGGACAGCCTATTTCCACCTTCGTAATATCTCTAAGATCAGGCAGATCCTGTCGCAAAACGATGCAGAAAAACTAGTTCATGCATTTGTTACCTCCAGGTTGGATTACTGTAATTCTCTTTTATCAGGGTGCTCTGGTAAATCTCTAAAGACTCTTCAACTAGTCCAAAATGCTGCAGCTCGAGTTCTGACTAGAACTAGGAAAAGGGACCACATTACTCCTGTATTGGCTTCTCTGCACTGGCTCCCTATAAAATCTAGAGCCTTCAGTTATCAGGCCCGCTCGTGGTACCTACGGTCTCTAAATGTACTATGGGAGGTAGAGCCTTCAGTTATCAGGCCTGCTCGTGGTACCTACGGTCTCTAAATGTACTATGGGAGGTAGAGCCTTCAGTTATCAGGCCTGCTCGTGGTACCTACGGTCTCTAAATGTACTATGGGAGGTAGAGCCTTCAGTTATCAGGCCTGCTCGTGGTACCTACAGTCTCTAAATGTACTATGGGAGGTAGAGCCTTCAGTTATCAGGCCTGCTCGTGGTACCTACAGTCTCTAAATGTACTATGGGATGTAGAGCCTTCAGTTATCAGGCCTGCTCGTGGTACCTACAGTCTCTAAATGTACTATGGGAGGTAGAGCCTTCAGTTATCAGGCCTGCTCGTGGTACCTACGGTCTCTAAATGTACTATGGGATGTAGAGCCTTCAGTTATCAGGCCTGCTCGTGGTACCTACGGTCTCTAAATGTACTA
The DNA here is from genome assembly GCA_020745685.1 of Tautogolabrus adspersus. Classification (NCBI taxonomy): domain Eukaryota; kingdom Metazoa; phylum Chordata; class Actinopteri; order Labriformes; family Labridae; genus Tautogolabrus; species Tautogolabrus adspersus. Next base: position 454,583 of record CM036551.1, on the reverse strand, counting down.
TGGGAGGTAGAGCCTTCAGTTATCAGGCCTGCTCGTGGTACCTACAGTCTCTAAATGTACTATGGGAGGTAGAGCCTTCAGTTATCAGGCCTGCTCGTGGTACCTACAGTCTCTAAATGTACTATGGGATGTAGAGCCTTCAGTTATCAGGCCTGCTCGTGGTACCTACGGTCTCTAAATGTACTATGGGAGGTAGAGCCTTCAGTTATCAGGCCTGCTCGTGGTACCTACAGTCTCTAAATGTACTATGGGATGTAGAGCCTTCAGTTATCAGGCCTGCTCGTGGTACCTACAGTCTCTAAATGTACTATGGGAGGTAGAGCCTTCAGTTATCAGGCCTGCTCGTGGTACCTACAGTCTCTAAATGTACTATGGGAGGTAGAGCCTTCAGTTATCAGGCCTGCTCGTGGTACCTACAGTCTCTAAATGTACTATGGGAGGTAGAGCCTTCAGTTATAAGGCCTGCTCTTGGTACCTACAGTCTCTAAATGTACTATGGGAGGTAGAGCCTTCAGTTATCAGGCCTGCTCTTGGTACCTACAGTCTCTAAATGTACTATGGGAGGTAGAGCCTTCAGTTATAAGGCCTGCTCGTGGTACCTACAGTCTCTAAATATACTATGGGAGGTAGAGCCTTCAGTTATCAGGCCTGCTCGTGGTACCTACAGTCTCTAAATGTACTATGGGAGGTAGAGCCTTCAGTTATCAGGCCTGCTTGTGGTACCTACAGTCTCTAAATGTACTATGGGAGGTAGAGCCTTCAGTTATCAGGCCTGCTCGTGGTACCTACAGTCTCTAAATGTACTATGGGAGGTAGAGCCTTCAGTTATCAGATCTGCTCGTGGTACCTACAGTCTCTAAATGTACTATGGGAGGTAGAGCCTTCAGTTATCAGGCCTGCTCGTGGTACCTACGGTCTCTAAATGTACTATGGGAGGTAGAGCCTTCAGTTATCAGGCCTGCTCGTGGTACCTACGGTCTCTAAATGTACTATGGGAGGTAGAGCCTTCAGTTATCAGGCCTGCTCGTGGTACCTACGGTCTCTAAATGTACTATGGGAGGTAGAGCCTTCAGTTATCAGGCCTGCTCGTGGTACCTACAGTAGGCCTGGGCGATATGACTAAAAATGTTATCACGATAAAAATGTTCATATCAGTGGATATCGATAATTATCAGGATAAATGTTCAATCATTACTTCTTTCAGATCTAAAAGCTGATTGTTGCTCCTGAGTGAAAGTTGAAGACTCCAGATGGTTAATTATGGTTTAATGATTCTTTATTATCAGAACATGACAAACTATAATGAAACAGGAACATGTCACCATCATAAGCTCAGAGCACGGAGCTGGAAACGCTGATCTGACAGTTAGCTGCTGGGCAGTAACACTTAGCCTACTGGCCCGCTGCTTACTGAGGGTCCACACCATACACTGTTTATATTATTTACAATACGCTCCACACTAACACTGGTTTGGGACGTTTGCTCATTTCTTTCCTTCAGCGTGTTTTTAACGGCTCATATTGAGTCAAACAGTGAAGGGTCTGTGGTGCACGTTTTAGCTTCACTCGTCTTCGGCACAGTTAACAGAGCATGTTACTCGTTTTTTATCGGACTGTAAATATCCAAAATGTCTCCAAACTCCTGAAGCTGAGCGCTCTGTCTTGTCGTCTTGTTGACGATGTTTCCTCCGTGCTTTGAGCTGGCAGGATCAGCGCTTTCTTCAGTGACGCTAACGCTAATGTGGCTGTGTTTTCAATCCGCTCCGAATGTCTGTAAGCCCGCCTACCCATATCCCTGCGACATGATTGGCTGTTCGTCGTCTTTTTCTTCTTCTCTTTAATGTCGGGTGGTAACTAGCGTTCAATGCGCATTAGCGCCCCCCCGTTTCCCAGTGGTTGGGTGGTGTAATTACAGGTTAAATTCTATCGAACATTTTTAATATTTATTGTAAGAAAAATTATATTGCGATAATTATCGTTATCGTTTTATCGCCCAGGCCTAACCTACAGTCTCTTAATGTACTATGGGAGGTAGAGCCTTCAGTTGTCAGGCCTGCCAGGTAGACATTTTTAGCTTCTCTTTGACAACAAGCTCCACCTGTGATGTTTTTCAATTAAATTAAAATTTCTCCGAATCATCCAGATCGTCTCTTTAATTCTGCACACATAACAAACACAGGGCGGCCATTTTTCTCTTGATTCTACTTCACCTTTGACAAGTCACCTGTTCCTCACAAACCCCTAAAAGGTACAGACAGTAGCAGGAAACTGTGACCAAAACAACATTGTGTTACGTTTCAGTGGGTTTGAAGCTGAACAACTTCTTCATAATGTGCAGACAGACATGTTGTTTTTAATCATCTGTGCAGGAAGTAAAGATGTGCACTTTATTATAATGTGCTGTTTCTAAACAGAGGTCTGGACGAGCTTTAGAGAATAAAGACATGACGCTGGTTTAAGTTTAAGAGCTGGTAGGATTTGGAAGTCACACGGCGTAAAGCTGCTGTGACTGAACGACAACACGACGACATGAACAAACAGGCAGAGCAGAATATACAAACACTGATTTATAAGGTCATCACAATGATCCATACCACAGGTTTAAAATGATATCTCTTATTTTAACGATCCAAAAAGTACCAACACTTTAAATAAACTGTCTTTTTAATTAGACAGGAGAGAAACAAATCCATGAAAACTGCAGACACATTCAAACATTAATGTTTTAGTGTTTGCAGGACTTTATCTGCCATGTCTGATCACTGAAAACAACTGAACTTCTCTTTCTGTTGCCGGTGTTACAATTAAAAGAGTGACCGTTTTAACTGGTGACTTTCAGCCAAATGAGTTGTGGTTGTCGTGGTAACAGGAGAGAAAGAGTCCAAATTTACGACTCCTTGATAGCTTATTGATTTTAGACTTATGAGTATTTTTGGATATTTTAATAATTAAACTTTCAATGATGACATCACAGATGTATTCGGCTGAAAGTCGCCAGTGGACACGGTAACTGTTTACACCGTAACACCGACTCGATATCTTTAATTTAAAGTATCGAGACAATCCTGTTCTAAAATATAAAACCACACCGACGGTGTGCTGAGCGGATATTAACGGGACTCTGTGTGGACGGTTTAAACCGAGTACCAGCTAATATTAATACTATTATTACAAGGGACTACATTAACGGTTCACCTTCTGCGGCTGCGCGAACAAACGATCTGTCCGATAATAGAACTAGCTAGCTTAGCGAAGGTTAGCTAAACTTGTAGGTGGAATGTGCTACTACCTGAGCTGTGTTGTGTCTAACTTTCACCTGAAAACACACCTGTTCCCCTCCGCCCCGCTCTGCAGCCTCACGGATGAGCTGTACTTACGGTTCATCACCCTGTTGCTGTTTGCTCAACGGCACTCCGGCAGCTCCAGTTCCGTTAGCCGCCGGGGCTAACAGTTAGCAACATGAAGAAGCAGATAAACAGATTGAGAGAGCTAACCTGTGGCTAACCTAGAGCTAACTAACCTCCGAGCGTCTGCAGCAGAGTCCCTCAGAGCCATCAAGTCAGCGTCAAACAGCAGCTCACAAACGTCACTACCGCTCAAGACTTTCACAATAAAACAAGTCGTCTGTGGGGTTCTAACTTATCCATCTCATAAATAATAAATAGCAATTATTTATATTTTATTAATAATAGCAGCAGAGGTAGTATTAGTTATACACCGTTATAACAATAAAACAATTCCTTAGATAAATACAACAATAAACAACACACCATATGACTTCCGCTCAGGACTTTCAGCATAAAGCAAGTCTTCTGTGAAGTGTCTCAGTTATGCAGTTCATAAATAATAAACAAAGTTGATTACAGTACAGAAGAAATCACATTTTTCAACCAAAAGAGAGAGAGCAGTGTCTAAATTGCACAAAAACTGCTGAAAAGAGCCTCGCGCCCCTTGTTTCTAAATGTTGGCAATGTTTTTGTGCAATTTAGTGTGCAGGACTTTCAGCAACCTTTGTCAAATTAAACCAAGAAATGATCTAAAATTCGGTGTCTAGGATGTGTATTAATAATAATAACAATTTTAAACAATAAAAGTTTCCTTATATAAATATTAAAATAAGTAACTCACCATATGACTTCTGCTCACGAGTTAATACTTTCACAATAAAACACATCAGACAGATGTTTCAAATGCTAACATGCTAACAGAAGCTATGACTGCAATAAGAGTGCGTGAGTCATCGTTCATTTCACAACGCTGCTGTGGGGAGAATGTTGCCAATGTTTCTGTGCAAAACCTTGATTACATATTTTGTTAATTAAAGGTCCAATCAGTGAGATGTGTAGAGAGTGAAATGATAAAGTGAGCTTACTCTAAGATCAGACATTAAGGAAACATGCTATGTTGAAGTGCTGGCTTCTCTGACAACAATGCAGCAGCCAGTATGTCCTCCTTCTAACTTTAGACTCTGGTCCTGAATGGTCTGGATTTGTTTGGACCAGAGAAGGTAGGCGGTTTTAAGGCACCCCCACACGGCCGTTTTGGACGCCCCTCGGTTTGCCAGATATGAGAGCAGTTATCAGGTCAAACCAACAGGTGTTGCAGCGATGGAAGCGGGCAAGAGAACTGGTTCAGATAGAAGTGATTGTACCCGACCTAAAAAGCCTCTGCATGTTTCTAATAAGCTCCACGAGCAGAAACGTGCTCAAACTAGGATCAATATTGGAGATGCTTTTGAAAAATGGAGAGAGGTTAGAACGCAGAAAGGTTTACAGACCGATGCAGAGCTGGATAAACACTGAAGCTTCAGAGTCCACCACATGGTGACCTGCGTGAGCATCCACTCTAGAGAGGAGGGGGGGGGAGTAAGACTGTGGTCAGAGACTTCAGAGCGTCGTGACACTTGTAATGATCTAAGTGCTATTACAGTTGACCACAAGGTGGTGATAGTGATTCATCATTAGAGCTAGGATATATAGAAGTAGAAGAGGTAAACTAACTACATGTCTCTAACAATAAACAAGAGGTTCGTAAACTGACAAATAATGAACAAAACATGGTACCAGGAGTAAAATAAGCTGCGTGGTGGATTGTGAAAAGCGACATGGATACTCTGAAGCCACCGGAGAGTTTGAAGCTTACGGGGAATGTCGACAGCAATTGGCGCACGTTAAAGCAACAGTTTCTTCTGTATATCGCGGCAATGGGACTGGAGACGAAACCGGACGCCAGAAAGGTAGCATTACTGCTAACTATAGCAGGCCCACAAGCCATAGAAGTGTACAATACGTTTGTGTATGAAAGTCCGGATGATAAGGACAAGTTGGACACTGTGCTTGTTACATTTGATGCACATTGCTCTCCAAAGAAGAACCAGACATATAATAATAATAATAATGCATTGGTTTTATATAGCGCTTTTCTAAACACCCAAAGACGCTTTGACAGAGAAAAAACAAAAAACAACAACAACAACAATCAATAAACAAAACAAGAACAAAATCAGTGTAAGGGGGGAGGATGGGAGTTAGTGATTGAGTTTTTAGAGATTTCTTGAAGGAAGTGAGTGTGGGGGAGTCTCTAATGTTTGTTGGGAGAGAGTTCCAGAGGGTGGGAGCAGCAACGGAGATATGAGAGATATGTTTTTCGGTCTCGGATGCAGCAACGACGAGCCTTTTGAAAGCTTCCTTAAAAAAGCGCAGTCATGCAACTTTGCAACATTGAAGGACTCTATGATCAGGGACCAGATTGTTTGTGGCGTGGAGGATAAAAAGCTCAGCGAACGACTACTGAGGGAATCGGAGCTGGCGCTAGACGGAGCCATCAACATTTGCAAGGCAGGTGAGCTGTCTCAGATGCATGTGAGGACGTTCAGCGAGAGAGAGGTGGGAACAGCCAGCGTGAGTGACAGCTATACTATTTTCTGTTGTACCCGAAGGACTTGATTCACTGCTAGGTGATAAAGCCTGTGAAAGTTTGGGACTTGTGAAAAGAGTGTATCTCATCAACACAGATATAAATACACCAAGTGACTCTGTTAACTCCATCACAGACATTTGAAGATGTATTCAGGGGTTTAGGTGTGTTGCCATTCACATACAAAATTCAGCTGAAAGAAAATGCACAGCCAGTGGTACATCCACCACTAAGAGAGCGCCTTAAGAAGGAACTGGACAGAATGACTGCACTGGGTGTGATAAAAAAAGTTGAGGAGCCAACAGACTGGGTCAATTCTATGGTATGTGCAAAGAAAATAAATGGCGACCTGAGAATATGTATGGATCCAAAGGATCTGAGTGAAAACATTAAGCGGGAACATTATCAGATTCCAAAACGTGAAGAAATCACCAGTGACATGTCAGGTGCCAGATACTTCACAAAACTGGACGCATCACAGAGCTTCTGGCAGTTAAAATGGGATGAAAGCAGCACCAAATACTGCACCTTTAATACACCTTTTGGCCGATATTGCTTCCTAAGACTGCCGTTTAGAAAAATGTCAGCATCTGAAATATTTCATAGAGCCATGGAAAACATTATCGAGGGTCTGGAGGGAGTGCAGGTTTACATGGACGACATCATCATCTGGGGCTCCACACTTCAAGAGCACAATGAGAGGCTGACCAGAGCTCTAGAGCGGATACAGAAATATGGATTGAAGCTCAACAAGAATAAATGCCAGTTTGGAGCTCAAGAAATCGTTTTCCTTGGAGACAAGCTCTCTCCACAAGGTGTTGAGCCTGATCAAGAAAAGATAAATGCCATAAAGAACACGCCAAGACCCACTGACAAAACGGGGGTCCTGCCATCATGGGGATGGTGAACTTTATAGGTAAGTTCATTCCTAATTTATCTGTGAAGACATCCTGCATTCGTGAACTCCTGCACAAAGACAACGATTTCAAGTGGACAACAAAACAAGAAAATGAGTGGCAAAAGCTAAAAAACTCACAAACAACTACAGCGGTGCTGGCATTCTACGATCCCACAAAGAAGATCAAAGTGTCAACAGATGCATCACAGGATGGTGTCGGGGCAGTTCTTCTACAGGCTGAAGGTGAGCATTGGAAACCTGTGGCCTATGCCTCAAGGTCCATGACAGAAACTGAATGTAGATATGCCCAGATAGAAAAAGAATGTCTGGGGTTAGTGTTTGGCCTAGAGAGGTTCCACAGCTATATGCTCTTCCCTCCTTCACTGTAGAAACAGACCATCGTCCTCTAGTGGCCATAATCAAAAAGAACCTGAATGAAATGACACCAAGGATACAACGCTTGATGATGAAACTGCAGAGATATGACTTTGAACTGATGTATACTCCAGGAAAGCAGCTCATACTCGCTGATGCACTCTCAAGAGCACCCATAGGTGGCAGTGTGAGTACAACAGATGAGGATGTTCAAAGCCAGGTGAATATGATTTGTTCTGCTCTTCATGTATCTGACACAAAGTCCAAACAAATAGCAAAAGACTCAGAGCTGCAACGTGTCATTGAGAACATGGGTGGCCTGTAGGTTCCTGTCCGCTGTTTTATCACATCAGAGGTGAGCTGACTGTTGTAAACGGACTGTTGCTCAAGCAAAGCAGAATCGTCATTCCACAAAAGCTGAGACAGGACATTCTACACAGGATCCACGAAGGTCATCTCGGTGTCGAGAAATGTAGAAGAAGGGCGAGAGACACAGTTTTCTGGCCTGGCATCAATAAAGACATTGAGAGGCTGATAAGCAGATGTGACACATGCCAGAAACATAGGAACAAGCAAACCAAAGAACCCATGATGGTAGCTGACGTGCCAGCAGCGCCCTGGTTTAAGGTAGCAATGGACTTGTTTCATCTCAAGGGTAAAGACTATTTGGTGGTCATTGACTCCCTGAAATGGCTTTACTATCAAACACATCATCAATGTGTGTCATAACACAGGTCAAATCCATTTCTGCCAGACATGGTATACCAAACACAGTGGTGAGTGATAAAGATGCTTTAACAGTGAGTCCACTGTATGCACAAGCAACTCCACATCCTGAAGACAGCTGAAGACAGTGACTCGGATCCGTACCTTGCTCTACTCAGTTACAGAGCATCACCTCTCTTTATTTATTTATTTATTTTATTTTTATTTTAAAGGGACAGTGCATATTAATCAACATTTCTGTAAATATGACAGAGTTAGCCAAAAGGCTCATTTTCATCTGTTGTCCCTGAACAGATTTTATAAAAGGCTCCCTAGAAAATCACAACAAATTCAAACATTGCTAAAAGCTACAAATAGAACAACATGGCAGTGATTAAGTGGACAGGTAGTCACAGGTGAAAATACATAAAGCATGCAGGACAAACAAGAAGCAGCATTTAGTTAATATTAAAAATGTCTAACATGCAGGACAGACGAGGAGCAGCATTGAGCAGACTGAACTATGTACAATCTTAAACAGGTATTAGTAAAAGCACGTATCCAATAACCTCCTAAAGTCAATGTGACGTGCACACAGGACAACATGTAACACTATTATACAATAAACACAGATGACACGCGGACGGTCGCCCCGGTGTGTTGGTGCGCGTTGTTTTGTCTGTTTTTGTGCGTTAAGTCAGTTTTATGTCAAGACACACGGAGCTCTTTCACCAGAGAAGAGCTTATGAACATAAGAGCTACAACTCCACCGGACTTATTTCACACTTTTCTGACAGAATCCGTGGAATTATTAGATATTCTGGTCAAAGGTGCCCTCACCTATGTCGGCGCTGTGAGACGACGTAGGAGAGGACGCAGGGCTGGAGTGCTTGTTCGTCTCCGCCAGCACGGACTACGCACCGCTCTCCCAGGCATCTTTCTCTCCAACGTGCGCTCACTGTGCAACAAACTGGACGAACTTCAACTACTGATGGAGAGAAACAGAGACTTTTATACATCCTGAAGAAGTTCAACCTGCCAAAGACCATGATGGTGCACTTCTACACTGCCATCATCGAGTCCATCCTCTCCTCCTCCATCACAGTCTGGTACGCTGCAGCCACAGCAAGAGAGAAGTGCAGGCTGCAGCGCATCATCCGCTCTGCAGAGAAGGTGATTGGCTGCAATCTTCCATCTCTCCACGACCTGCACACCTCTAGGACCCTGAGGCGTGCAGGTAAGATTGTGGCCGACCCCTCTCACCCCGCACATGGACTGTTTGAGACTCTCCCCTCTGGCAAGAGGCTGCGGTCCATCAGGACCAAAACCTCTCTCCACAAGAACAGTTTCTTCCCCTCTGCTGTCAGCCTCATGAACAATGTCCCTGCCCCCCCCCCCCCCCTCCTCCCACATAACACAGACTCTCATCAGCCCCACAGTCAGAAAACATCACAGTGATGTGAAGGCTGGAACTGTTTTTATGAGTTACATTAACGCTCACTGGACTTTACATTCTTTACATGCACTCCATCACAGCTTGTAGATTTTGTTATTTTTTATTATTCTTTATATTTGACATTTTTAAATTCTATTGTTTTTATTGGTAAATTATTATATTTTATTTTATTTAAGTTCTTGTTAGTTCTGTTTTATTTTCCTTGTTGACTGTTTTTGAACCAACACACCAAGACTAATTCCTCGTATGTGTAAATGTACTTGGCAATAAACCCGATTCTGATTCTGATCAAGTCACCATACTACAGACCTCTCCATGTAAACAGATGAGTGGCGCTCAGTGCTGCCCCCTGCCGTATGATGTAGTCACTGCAGGTTCACCTACAGAGAAACTGTCACCTTGTCCCCAGAGCTCTAACTCCATCACTTTGAATAAACTTTACGTGACACAAAAACAGTTCAACCAAAGTAACGAGTGTGATTTTTGACTGTTAACGTTTGATTTACCGGGAGAAATGTGGCGTCAGGATCAGGACATGTTCAGGATGTTTAAACAGCAGAAGAGGTTTGAGGACAGAGTTGCTGCTCCGCCACACTGAGCTGTGTGTCCATGTTCACAGACTGTATAACAGACAGTTTACAGCTGCTGTAGTTTCTCTTTATCTCCACACTTAACTCTTTCTGCTGAACTGTTATTGCTGCACTGCACCGCCGCTGCTGCTCCGAGCGTGGCGGCGCTGTTTCCCTAAAACCGTGGGAAAAATCATAAAATCATATTTTTCATAAAAATTATTAAAATGAAGAACGCTAAAAATTGTGCGTGTCATCCTTGCGCCTGCTGGGGCCATGCTGATCTTCTCTGTATCGTTCCAATTTTAGTAAATGTGTTAGAGAACTAAAACAGACGATTTGTCCCAGTATATAAAGGGCTCTGTCCTGAGACCCCCTTCATCCATGGTGTGAGCTTCAGGGAGGACACAGAGACCTTAAGTGGTTTCTACAGACCACCAGAGACCCTCAAAGATCAGTCTGAGGGCTGCTGGGAGGACTGAGCATCTGCGGTTACTCAGGACCGCTCAGGGTTACCTGGTCCGGATTATTTAAAGTGGTTTGTGGGTTTAGTTGGACCACATCAGGATTTTCTGAGGCATGCTGGGATATCTGAGGCACAGGGATGACGTAAGGCAGCGGGGAACAGAAGGTTGCCTGTAGGACCCCCCTCCTCCTGCTGCAGGGACTCTAAACCCTCAGGGGTGAGAGGTCAGGGTGTGTGTGCCGTAGAGAGGGTGTGTGTGTGTGTGTACATTGAGAGAGAGGGAGGGAGGAAGGGGACGAAAGGGAGGGAACCGGTCTGGTTGACGTCACTCTCAGGAGCTGGAAGAGACGAGGAGAAGAGGTCTTGCAGGTCCCGTACCTGAGTTGTAGACCTGAGGGTCTGGATCCTGTTTGATACTATGGATGGTTATTTATAGTTTCTAACAAACAGAGAGGCAGACTAACATGTTCAGAAACCCGTGGACCAGAGGTAGACGATCTTGACACTTCCCTGATCCTGCTTCAGAACCAGGAAACACAAACTCAGGGGCCTCATCATCTGGACTGTGAGATCCTGCTGTCCTGAAGATCCTCCGTGATGGACTGAATTTAAACATTGTGTAAGTGTGTGATATGTGACTTTATTATGATGGGAAACGTGTTTACGTTGTCAAAGCTAAGATGAAATATTAAAGTCACTGAGCTTCAGTTTAATATTTAAAGTGTTGAAACTTAAAAACAATAAAATACGAAATATTTACTGAAGACTCCAGGTCACTTTCTCTTTTTCTCTCTGTGTGTGAAAGCAGGAAGAGAAACCAGTTCTCTGATGCTGCAGCTCCACCAACCTGCCACTGGGTGTCGCTGTCTGCTCGCTCTACAGGGGAGGAAACCACTGTTTGAATAGAAAGACTCCTTTCAAATAAAAACAGACGGTAAAGTGATAAATGTATAGCTCTGATGTGTTCCTGTGTGACTCTTCTTCTTCTTCTCTGACTCTCTTCTTCTTCTACTTCTTCTTCTCTGACTTTCTTCTTCTTCTTCTCTGACTTTCTCCTTCTTCTACTTCTTCTTCTCTGACTTTCTTCTTCTTCTTCTCTGACTTTCTCCTTCTTCTTCTTCTCTGACTTTCTCCTTCTTCTTCTCTGACTTTCTTCTTCTTCTTCTTCTCTGACTTTCTTCTTCTTCTCTGACTTTCTTCTTCTTCTTCTTCTCTGACTTTCTTCTTCTTCTTCTCTGACTTTCTCCTTCTTCTTCTCTGACTTTCTTCTTCTTCTTCTCTGACTTTCTTCTTCTTCTTCTCTGACTTTCTCCTTCTTCTTCTCTGACTTTCTTCTTCTTCTTCTTCTCTGACTTTCTTCTTCTTCTTCTTCTCTGACTTTCTTCTTCTTCTTCTCTGACTTTCTCCTTCTTCTTCTCTGACTTTCTTCTTCTTCTTCTTCTCTGACTTTCTCCTTCTTCTTCTCTGACTTTCTTCTTCTTCTTCTCTGACTTTCTCCTTCTTCTACTTCTCTGACTTTCTTCTTCTTCTTCTTCTCTGACTTTCTTCTTCTTCTTCTCTGACTTTCTCCTTCTTCTTCTCTGACTTTCTTCTTCTTCTTCTTCTCTGACTTTCTCCTTCTTCTTCTCTGACTTTCTCCTTCTTCTTCTCTGACTTTCTTCTTCTTCTTCTTCTCTGACTTTCTCCTTCTTCTTCTCTGACTTTCTTCTTCTTCTTCTCTGACTTTCTTCTTCTTCTTCTCTGACTTTCTCCTTCTTCTTCTCTGACTTTCTTCTTCTTCTTCTTCTCTGACTTTCTCCTTCTTCTTCTCTGACTTTCTTCTTCTTCTTCTCTGACTTTCTCCTTCTTCTTCTCTGACTTTCTTCTTCTTCTTCTCTGACTTTCTTCTTCTTCTTCTCTGACTTTCTTCTTCTTCTTCTCTGACTTTCTTCTTCTTCTTCTCTGACTTTCTTCTTCTTCTTCTTCTCTGACTTTCTTCTTCTTCTTCTCTGACTTTCTCCTTCTTCTTCTCTGACTTTCTTCTTCTTCTTCTCTGACTTTCTTCTTCTTCTTCTTCTCTGACTTTCTTCTTCTTCTTCTCTGACTTTCTTCTTCTTCTTCTCTGACTTTCTTCTTCTTCTTCTTCTCTGACTTTCTTCTTCTTCTCTGACTTTCTTCTTCTTCTTCTCTGACTTTCTTCTTCTTCTTCTTCTTCTTTTCTGACTCCTCCACTTTCACACTTTTCTCTCCCTGACTGAACAATCATTCTGTGATAAGTTTGAAAAAACGACCGACAAACCACCACAGCTCAGTAAAATAACTCGTGAAAACAAAGGCTGTGTCCGAAGTCACTCCCTATAGAGAACAAAAGTGATGACGTATTTTTGTAGGCCAACCCGGAAGTAGCATCGCCATGGGTTCTAATGAGAATTCGCCTATGGGATTTTTGCATTGGATTTTGGATGATTGCAGAAAATAAGCTCTGTGGCTAACACACGTTTCTGATGCGTAGGCGTTTTGTTCAGCAGGATAATCTTTACACATGAACACCACTTTTATGAAGTTTGAAGCGTTAATCCAGCCGAGAGAAGTAAAAAGCTAACGTTATGCTACAAGCTAACTACACCACGGTCGGTTGATTTTGACGTCACTACCGTTATGCTTCATCGATCTAATCAGCGGTTTTGACAAGCTAGCTAAACCGTAGCTTAATAAGTTGTTTATTAACCTAATATTTGCAAGAGCACTGAAAAACAAGACTAGAGGCTGTAAGGCGGACTAGTGAGAGAGTTCCTGGCGTGATGACGTTTAATGTCCCCGACAACCACTGTAGTCTCATTTAGCCACTTGTTAGCAACCGCCGTTTTTAGTACGCGTAAAAACTTTAAAATTTACAAGTTGGGTTCTTATCTAACGTAGTTTATCTCGTCTAGAGGGAGAGATCACTCAAACCTGAGAAAGAGGGGTAACTCAGACCTGTTCCAGAGAGGGAGGTCACTTTAGCTCTGAGTCTGTTACTATGGTAACTGAGTCTGTGAACCTAACCTGGTCAGGAGCAGGTTTTCTTCAATGAACCCCGAGTTTCTCTCCGTCTCCTCTTTCAGAAACGCCGTTTCATTTCCTCATTGTTTCATTCAGTCCACTTCTCTCTCTCCTTTGAGCTGCAGCACTGTTTCTTTGTCTTCTTATTCAAACCTGTTCATATTCTCCGTATGTCCTCATGAAGATGGAGGTTATATTTAGAGAGGGTTAAAGTACCACCATCTCTTGTTGTCTCCTGTTGCCATGGTGAATCGTAGTATCAGGGCTCCATTAATGTTGGCTTTTTCTCCTCATGGTGCACGCGCTGAACACCGAGTGAACTTACTCAGAGTTGATTTAACAAACTCAAATCAGCTGATCTGGAACCAGAAACTCAGAGTTTCCCCCCTGAGGGTAAATCAGCTCAGAGCTCAGAGTTACACTGACAGGTTGTTCAACCTGCTTTCAGAAACGAGCCCCAGCTGTGATGGAGGGGTTTTTAGGTTTTTAGTCGGAGGTGGAGCAGCTGGTGTCTCCTCTCTTCACCTCCATCAGCGTCTCCTTTCATCTCCTCCCTGGGGGGGGGGGGGGGGGGGGGGGGGGTAATAAACTAAATATTCACATCAGTTTATTCACATATGAAATCACATGTTCCTGTTAATAAAAAGAGAAGAAGAGAACCTAGCTGTAACCTCAGAGACCTCTGTGTGTGTGTGTGTGTGTGTGTGTGTGTGTGTGTGTGTGTGTGTGTCTGTGTGTGTGTGTCTGTGTGTGTGTGTGTGTGTGTGTGTGTGTGTGTGTGTGTGTGTGTCTGTGTGTGTGTGTCTGTGTGTGTGTGTGTGTGTGTGTGTCTGTGTGTGTGTGTGTGTCTCTCCTCTGATTGTCTGCTCTTATCCGTCCCTCTGTTCTCCTCCTCTCGGCTCTCCTTTCATCATCAGCTCCTCCACGCTCTCTCCGTCCTCCTCACGCTAAACCCCACCTGCTCACCTCCTCTCCACCTTTCATCTCCCCTCTAGCCCCCCCGCTCCTCTTTCCTCCTCATGCCCCACCTCCATGTGACACACACACACACACACACACACACACACACACACACACACACACACACACACACACACACACACACACACACAGACACACACATACACACACCCCCACACACACACACACAGACACACCACACACACACACACACACACACACACACACACACACACACACTCACTCAGAAACACACACACACACACACACACACACACACACACACACACACACACACACACACACACACACACACACACACACACACACACACACACACACACACACACACACACACACACACACACACTCAGACACACACACACACACACACACACACACACACACACACACACAGACACACACATACACACACCCCCACACACACACACACACACACACACACACACACACACACACACACTCACTCAGAAACACACACACACACACACACACACACACACACACACACTCAGACACACACACACACACACACACACACACACACACACACACACACACACACACACACACACACACACACACACTCACTCAGAAACACACACACACACACACACACACACACACACACACTCAGACACACACACACACACACACACACACACACACACACAGACACACACACACACACACACACACACACACACACACACACACACACACACACACACACACCCCCACACACACACACACACACACACACACACACACACACACACACCCCCACACACACACACACACACACACACACACACCCCTACACACCCCCACACACACACACACACACACACACACACACACACACACACACACAGACACACACACACACACACACACACACACACACACAGACACACCACACACACACACACACACACACTCACTCAGAAACACACACACACACACACACACACACACTCAGACACACACACACACACACACACACACACACACACTCAGACACACACACACACACACACACACACACACATCTTTGTGAACGGAGGTCAAAGGTCAATGTTCCACCGGAAATGTATTCAGTCTTTACTGAATTCTCTTTGTATTTTAGTTTCTGTCGTTAGATATCAGAGTTTCTTCAGAAAGACAAACACACCAACCAACAAGCAGCTTCCATGAGTCTGAGGCAGTAGCATTAATGTATTAAAGGTAACAACGTCTACATTCATTTGTCTACAGTAAACAGATATGGACGTACATACACACATCTGTAAATATACTAAAAGTGTAGTTACTAACACACGTACATTAATATGGATCACCAGGGGTGTCAGAAGTTGTGTACCTCTCCCATTTTTCCCATCATGAAAAATGAGCATGAGAATAAAGAATCAGGTCAACAACAACTCTTTGTTCTTTGTTTCATAATCGCTGCTCTTATAGCCAGAAACAAGTGAGAATCTTTCTTCTTTATCCCTTCTGGTCGTTTCTCTAATAGTAGAACTTCTGGGTTTTTATTTAAAGGTACAGTATGTAAAATCTGCCACAAGGGGGCTCTCCATCAAAACAATAACAAAAGAGATGACATCGCTCCTCGCAGGGTCTCATGGGATACCCCCCCCCCCCCCCCCCCCCACAGCGACAGAACGGCAGCTTTCAGTAGCAGCTAGCGCTTAGCTAATACAGCGGTCTTTGACGTAACATCCGGTGTTTCCATGACAACGATCAACATTTCCTGTCTATCATGGCGGCTCATCATGGTGGCCGCCTACAATACACGTCCCGTTACAACTATTAAATTACGGATTGGATTTCTCTGGCTTTGATAACTTTTGGAAATATTTGAGGTGATGTAAGAACTCAACTAAAAAATATATATAACATGGGTTTAGTCCATTTGAATGTAAACATTAGCATGCTATTCTACGTACTGTACCTATAAAAGTCAACCACAAATATTTGAAAGTTCTCTGTTTTCCCAAAATGCACTTTTACCTTTACAAGACCAAAATATACGACTGTGGTTTGTTATTTGCTCGCCATGTTGTCTCCAACATCTCGGCATGACATTTTCTTTGTACTGACTTTGAGCTGTTTTAAAGAATCTGTTTCAGACACGTTCTCTCCAATAGTTTGATGTTCATGGATGTTTTTGCACTTTTGTTCAGTTGGAGAAATATTACACAGAAATTCTTTCTCCCATTTCATTTGTACCTTGGCACCCATTTATTTGTCA
This sequence comes from Tautogolabrus adspersus, assembly GCA_020745685.1. Lineage (NCBI taxonomy): Eukaryota > Metazoa > Chordata > Actinopteri > Labriformes > Labridae > Tautogolabrus > Tautogolabrus adspersus. Next base: position 437,942 of record CM036551.1, on the reverse strand, counting down.
TGCTGGTTAGATTTTAAAGTTTGAACTAAGCTAGTTCAAACTTTAGATTCAAACATTTGTATCCTACGTTTGACCAATGAGCTGATATCTTGAATCCACCTTTTTTTTGAAGATATCAGAAAGGTAACTTCTCACTTGGAAGAATCTGAATAAATGAGAGTTGGGTGGACCGTAGAGAACTGTTCAGAAGACAAACATCTGTCCACATTTACAGAGACCTTTAGAAGCCTGTTTTACTAAAGTCTGATCCATTTAGTTTGAAGGATCCGTTGCTATGTCTTCTAAGAGAGTTAAGTCTTTGTATATTTTCTGTGTATTTCTGTGATTATATGTGAATATATTATATATAATATACATATATATATATAATATATATATATATATAATATATTCTGCCAGCGGTTCAATAGAACAAAAATCAATGGTGACGATGGATCCTCTCGTCTTAAACAACGTTAGGCTGATGGTACATAGTTACTGAGAGGATGGAACAGATAGTTACTGAGAGGATGGAACAGATAGTTACTGAGAGGGTGGAACAGATAGTTACTGAGAGGGTGGAACAGATAGTTACTGAGAGGATGGAACAGATAGTTACTGAGAGGGTGGAACAGGTAGTTACTGAGAGGGTTGAACAGATAGTTACTGAGAGGATGGAACAGATAGTTACTGAGAGGATGGAACAGATAGTTACTGAGAGGATGGAACAGGTAGTTACTGAGAGGGTTGAACAGATAGTTACTGAGAGGATGGAACAGATAGTTACTGAGAGGGTTGAACAGGTAGTTACTGAGAGGGTTGAACAGATAGTTACTGAGAGGATGGAACAGATAGTTACTGAGAGGGTTGAACAGGTAGTTACTGAGAGGATGGAACAGATAGTTACTGAGAGGGTTGAACAGGTAGTTACTGAGAGGGTGGAACAGATAGTTACTGAGAGGGTGGAACAGATAGTTACTGAGAGGGTGGAACAGATAGTTACTGAGAGGATGGAACATGTAGTTACTGAGAGGGTGGAACAGATAGTTACTGAGAGGATGGAACAGGTAGTTACTGAGAGGGTGGAACAGATAGTTACTGAGAGGATGGAACATGTAGTTACTGAGAGGGTTGAACAGGTAGTTACTGAGAGGATGGAACAGATAGTTACTGAGAGGGTTGAACAGGTAGTTACTGAGAGGGTGGAACAGATAGTTACTGAGAGGGTGGAACAGATAGTTACTGAGAGGGTGGAACAGATAGTTACTGAGAGGATGGAACATGTAGTTACTGAGAGGATGGAACAGATAGTTACTGAGAGGGTGGAACAGATAGTTACTGAGAGGGTGGAACAGATAGTTACTGAGAGGGTGGAACAGATAGTTACTGAGAGGGTGGAACAGATAGTTACTGAGAGGATGGAACAGATAGTTACTGAGAGGGTTGAACAGATAGTTACTGAGAGGATGGAACAGATAGTTACTGAGAGGATGGAACAGATAGTTACTGAGAGGGTGGAACAGATAGTTACTGAGAGGGTTGAACAGATAGTTACTGAGAGGATGGAACAGATAGTTACTGAGAGGATGGAACAGATAGTTACTGAGAGGGTGGAACAGATAGTTACTGAGAGGATGGAACAGATAGTTACTGAGAGGATGGAACAGATAGTTACTGAGAGGATGGAACAGATAGTTACTGAGAGGATGGAACAGATAGTTACTGAGAGGATGGAACAGATAGTTACTGAGAGGATGGAACAGATAGTTACTGAGAGGATGGAACAGATAGTTACTGAGAGGGTGGAACAGATAGTTACTGAGAGGATGGAACAGATAGTTACTGAGAGGATGGAACAGATAGTTACTGAGAGGATGGAACAGATAGTTACTGAGAGGGTGGAACAGATAGTTACTGAGAGGGTGGAACAGATAGTTACTGAGAGGGTGGAACAGATAGTTACTGAGAGGATGGAACAGATAGTTACTGAGAGGGTGGAACAGATAGTTACTGAGAGGGTGGAACAGATAGTTACTGAGAGGGTGGAACAGATAGTTACTGAGAGGATGGAACAGATAGTTACTGAGAGGATGGAACAGATAGTTACTGAGAGGATGGAACAGATAGTTACTGAGAGGGTGGAACAGATAGTTACTGAGAGGATGGAACAGATAGTTACTGAGAGGATGGAACAGATAGTTACTGAGAGGATGGAACAGATAGTTACTGAGAGGGTTGAACAGATAGTTACTGAGAGGATGGAACAGATAGTTACTGAGAGGATGGAACAGATAGTTACTGAGAGGGTGGAACAGATAGTTACTGAGAGGGTGGAACAGATAGTTACTGAGAGGGTGGAACAGATAGTTACTGAGAGGGTGGAACAGATAGTTACTGAGAGGATGGAACAGATAGTTACTGAGAGGGTGGAACAGAAAGGGTGATCTGTGTCTAGTGTGATGAATCCTGCAGGTAGGTTCTATTTCATGTTCCTCTCACAAGCTGTCTGACTGATAAACTCACACTGCTCTGCTGTATTAGAAGTTTTTGCTAGCCTCGTGGCTAATATTGAGGTGAACAGTTTCTGGTCTGTGTTTAACAGATGATCACTCTTTAGGGTTTTTACCCGGCTTATACTGGTATGATTATAATTCCATGTTTCGGTTTCTAATTGTAGGCTTTACACAAAGTGGGACAAGATCCTGAATTCCTTGTAAACAGATTAGTATTCCCATCACTTCCTGGAGACGTGTGTGTTTGAAGTTGATCATAGATGTCCTCCTCTGACATTGATTCAGTTCTGTGGTTTTTAGTAAGTTTAGCTTTTGGAAAAACTGTTTGAATTTCACTTCCTTCACAGAGTTTGGAAAAGCATCATAAAGATCCTGATTTGCTATCTCATTCCTTATTCATGTCTTTGTGTTTTTATCCTGAAGCCTTCTTTTGTTGTTTTTTTAGTGAGTATGCCAGCACCTTAGCCGCTCTCCGTCCTCCATCCTGTGTGCTTTGTCTCGTGATGGAGAGAGTGTTTTAGAAGGTCATTCATTGCTGCTCTGCCTCTTGAAGGGTTTTCAGTACCGAGGTGTCCCACAGGGTTTTGTGCACTTTTTCTAAGTCCTTCATTTACTTTCAAGTAACTTTCTTACATATTGATTTTGTTTGTTCCTAAAGGATGCGTAGGCTATTATCTCACCTC
>CM036551.1:417500-427167 GCA_020745685.1 Tautogolabrus adspersus | reverse complement strand
AGTCAATGTCAAAAAAAATACTTTAAGCAAACTAATGACCTTAATCAGAAAGATCAACTTAAACAATCTAACTTTATACGTACCAATGACATTTACATAAACACCTGAACTTATAACAAATACAATTTCTACCTGAATCAAGAACAACCTCAGGTGTTTCCTAGACAACACCTGTGTCATCTACCACACAGGAAGTTCACTCACACTCACCTGAACACTCACCTGAACACTCACCTGTAACAAGACAGTCACCTGTAACACATAGACATTCACCTGTACCACCGTATTACTTACCTGAACCACCTGGATACTCTGAGGTCATGTGGTCAGTCATCAGGTCCTCATTGCTCTCACCTGATGCTCTCTAATATTGCCTTGTTCGTCTTTGTGATCTATTTACGTTTCATTGTTTGTTTCCATTTGTGAAGCACCTTGTAACCAAGTGTTTTAAAAGTGCTATATAAATAAAGACTTACTTACTTCCTCTCACCTGATGCTCTAGTCTGTCTACAAACCAAATCACAAGGTTTTTTTTTGTCTAACTAGAATTCTATTTTGAAGAGATCGTAGATTGTTGTGTTATTTCCCCCTTCAAAGTAAAGGCGTGTGGATCAGAGCGGGTGTTTCAGTGTGTCTGCAGCCTGTAAGCATTAATCTGTACTGACAGGTGATAATGTAAACTGCAGGCAGGTAACGAGTGATTTTAATGGAAGGTAGTGACAGAGGGGGGTGGGGGGGAGTCAGTCTGAGGGTTTAAAGGTTCATTCTGAGGACAGCGCTGCGCTTCCTGTCCCGACGCGCTCCTGTCAAAACAACATTTATTACTCATACACACCGACACCGTCCCCGTCCAAACACAGGCCCTTTGATCCTCTACTGGGTTCCCCATCTGAGGCTCCAGACCCGGGAGGGGACGTGGGTCGCTGCTTGAGGGGTCCCTGTGATGTCACATTCACCTTGTGTGTTTATCTAACATGGTCGCACCTCTGCAGGATGTGTGTGCTTTGACTGTTATTCATTATCACTTTATCCAGGTGTCAGAACTGATGATAACCATCACTTACCTCACCTGGACCTGACCCTCAACTGGACCCGAACCTCACCTGGACCTGACCCTCAACTGGACCCGAACCTCACCTGGACCAGACCCTCAACTGGACCCGAACCTCACCTAGACCTGACCCTCAACTGGACCCGAACCTCACCTGGACCTGACCCTCAACTGGACCCGAACCTCACCTGGACCAGACCCTCAACTGGACCCGAACCTCACCTGGACCTGACCCTCAACTGGACCCGAACCTCACCTGGACCTGACCCTCAACTGGACCCGAACCTCACCTGGACCTGACCCTCAACTGGACCCGAACCTCACCTGGACCTGACCCTCAACTGGACCCGAACCTCACCTAGACCTGACCCTCAACTGGACCCGAACCTCACCTAGACCTGACCCTCAACTGGACCCGAACCTCACCTGGACCTGACCCTCAACTGGACCCGAACCTCACCTGGACCTGACCCTCAACTGGACCCGAACCTCACCTGGACCTGACCCTCAACTGGACCCGAACCTCACCTAGACCTGACCCTCAACTGGACCCGAACCTCACCTGGACCTGACCCTCAACTGGACCCGAACCACACCTGGACCTGACCCTCAACTGGACCCGAACCTCACCTGGACCTGACCCTCAACTGGACCCGAACCTCACCTGGACCTGACCCTCAACTGGACCCGAACCTCACCTGGACCAGACCCTCAACTGGACCCGAACCTCACCTGGACCTGACCCTCAACTGGACCCGAACCTCACCTGGACCTGACCCTCAACTGGACCCGAACCTCACCTGGACCTGACCCTCAACTGGACCCGAACCTCACCTGGACCTGACCCTCAACTGGACCCGAACCTCACCTGGACCAGACCCTCAACTGGACCCGAACCTCACCTAGACCTGACCCTCAACTGGACCCGAACCTCACCTGGACCTGACCCTCAACTGGACCCGAACCTCACCTGGACCAGACCCTCAACTGGACCCGAACCTCACCTAGACCTGACCCTCAACTGGACCCGAACCTCACCTGGACCTGACCCTCAACTGGACCCGAACCTCACCTGGACCTGACCCTCAACTGGACCCGAACCTCACCTGGACCTGACCCTCAACTGGACCCGAACCTCACCTGGACCTGACCCTCAACTGGACCCGAACCTCACCTGGACCTGACCCTCAACTGGACCCGAACTGACCCAAACCTGACCTGGACCCTCACCTCACCTCGGGATGATCCTCACCTGTCATGGTTTTGGTCTTTAGTTTTGTATTTCAGAGTTTAGGTTTCATGTTTTAATTTCTATCCTAGTAGGCTGTTGCTCGTTTCCCTGCTGTGTGTTATTTATGTTTCCTAGTCTGGTCTCAGTGTTACCTGTTTTATTTTGTAATTCCTGATCTTGGTGTTTCCCTTGTGTTTCCTAGATTTGTCTTTAGTGTTTCCTGATTTACTTTGTAGTTGTCCTCAGTGTGTCTTGTCTTGTGTTCATTCCTGCCTCTGTGTTTCCCTCCTGTTCTGATTGCCCTGAGTGTCCTCACCTGTGTCTTGTTAGTCTCACCTGTGTCTGATTACCCCTGTCTATTTAGTCTCAGTGTTCCTTCCCTTGTGTGTCAGTTCATAGTTCCCCCGTGTCTTACCAGTGTTTTCCTTGTGACCTGTGTTTCACCTTTTGGACTTTGTTTTTGAATAGTAAGTTTTGTTTGCCTTTTTGTTTAATTAAATAGTTAGTTTTTTTGTTCCTGCAATTGGGTCCTCCTCCCTGTTTTCCACATCCATGACATCACCTTGACCTCATCCTTACCTGGACCTGATTCTCACCTGTTCTGTTGGGAGTCAGTCACTTTTTCAATCACTCTTCTTGGTATTAAAGCGCATTTAGCATTAGTATTTTATTAGCTAATGGTGCTTGTGAATGACATTGGCCCTCATTCACTAACAGTGCGTACGCACAAATATGTGCTTAAACCGTGCGTACGAACGTTTGAAGCACAAATCTGAGATTCATCAATATATTCTTACTTGAATTTGTTCTACTCTGCGAACACAGTTTAGAACCTCCTGAGACCATGCGTACGCACAAACGATGGACCAGCTTTCTCAGAAAATGTACTCTCTTAGCTAAATGCATGACATATTAAACATTCAGTAACAAATAATATATATATAAATGTATTTTTATTTTTGAAAAGACAAGAATTAAAAACATGAATTAACTAATTCATTGACTAAATGTATGAAGTAATCATGAAATGTCTTTTCATCCTTTAATCTAAAATCTTGAATCTAATCGTCGACCTCTCTCACTAATACTGAAACATCTGTTACCAAAACCAGCTGATTCATTGGAGCTTATTTAAGAGCATGAAGGGAAAATACATGGTTGTGATTTACGTCTCAGAAAGTGTAAAGATCCAGCCTTGCTGAAAGATATTGCAGCCGGTGCCTTCAGAAGAGAGCGCATCAGACCGTCACAACGTGTGAAGAGTGTGACGAGTGACTGATCAGCTGATTCCGGATGCCAGTGCACGTACAGAATTGCTGCGGACACAGCGCTCTGTTTTACCTTTTGGGGCCGTCCCTTGCAACTTCTACGTGTCTCCACGTCGCCGCTCTCGTCCTGATACACCAATCGTATGTCCTTATATGGGGAGATGGGGGCGTGGTAGGATGCTGATTGCAGGCTGCGGGCACGCGCCTGACGATTTAGAATGATTCTGATTCACTAACATACGCAAGGTGGTGAGAACAAAACTGGCTGGTACGCACGTGTCATGAATCCGACGGTGATTTTGCGCATGCACTTATTTTATGCGCAGAGTAAGAACATTTCTACGCACATATTAGTGAATGAGGCCCATTGTGAGTAGCTCTTCTGATTAGCATGACAGTTACATTTCAGCAATTAGCATAAACATATCACCATCGAATGAAAATGCTAACGTTATTATTTCCACTCGTTGAAGACTGCTACAATATTTAGTGGATGAAGAACCCAGACATTATTATTATTTAGTAGTTTCTCATAGTTTGATAGTTCCTTTGATTAGTGAACAGTGTTTTAGCAGTAAGCTAGCAGTAAGCTAGCAGAGCTCAGGTGTCGGTTCAGCTTCTTAAAAGTTTAGATAAAATGATAACGTCATCCTTTTGAACATCTTTTCATCATCTCTTTAAATCTGTAGAGTCCTTCACGTCGGCTCACAAACTGAAGAGTTAAAGGTTTACATTTGTCACCTGTTCTTCTCTGAAGGGACTTTGAACACAGAGATGTGTTTGGTGCACATGAAACCTCTGCTGTTCTTGAGTGGTGCGATCGGCACCAGGGCCACAGCCCGAGGAGTCTGTGAGGTCCCACACGACATTCGGACAAACTGTTCTGTCAGTCAAAGGAACTAAATATTGGAATATTCTCCCACTCACAACAAGAGACTCACAAACATATGCAACCTTCAAAACACACCTCAAACAGTGGATAAAAGAAAATCAAGTCTGTGACCACCTTTAACCTCTATTATTGTCTTGTGTCATTGTGCCTTTGTATTTGTATTTATTTGTAATGTGTCTGTCTCTGTTACCTGCCTAGGGACAACAGATGCAAACTAGCACTTCTGCTATAATCTGGCATTTTTACAGCTGTAATTGTTACAGCTGTTCATTACTATGCACTGTCCCTAACAAATAAATAAATAAAATAAAATCCAGGTGTGGAAGCAGGTGTTGAAAATGGGATGAAAAGAGGAACATGTTCTGTGCTGTGATGGAACACGATCTTCTTCAGCTGCTTTTTAAATGACTTTAGAACCATATTAGGTAAATGATCTTTTCTGTGTTTTTAATTTTCACTTTGGTTTCTTTATTCTGTGAACACTGGACAGAGAACAGAAATGATTCAGGACAACAGTTTGTTTAATGACAGAAACTTTTTGACACTTGAACCCAAGAGAAGAGTTCAGTCAGTATCCCTTTGATTCACAGTCTGATCCAATAAATAACTCCAAACACAAACACACCTGATCATAAATCCTGCAGCTTTCAAATGTTGTGACTTTAGGAACTCTTTGGAGAGGATCTAATACTTTATATTTTTATCAGTAAGACCTGGAGGTCTCAGGTAAGAGAAGTTCTACTATGAAAGAGAGAACATTCGATAAAGAGCTGGTTCTCTCGGAGGTTGTTTAAGGTTTAAAACGATTACAGAAAAAACGGAATCCTGAGACGACCTGACTCAACAGTTTATCCATTCATGAGACTGAGGCTTCTTGAGAAATTAATCTCAATCTCATCTGAAGACGCACCCCACCTGCTGCAGAGACCGTCTACATCCAGCCTGCAACCGTCTGTGCAGGGAACGCGATGAAAAAAAAAAAACCTTCAAAGCTGGTGTTGAGTCCTCCTTTTATCTGAGAGATCCAGAAACAGTCAGCATGTGGGTCAGAGTCCTGCTTTTTACAGATCCCAGTGTGACTCTTCACTTTTTGTCCTGAATGGGGCGCTGCAGGAGTCAGAAGCTGCAGTATTGTCAAGGATCTTCCTTTGTGATCATAAAAGTTCTCCAGTAAGAGTCTCTGGGACCAGGTTCAGTTCAGTCTGACTTTAGTCAAACGAGAGCCCCAATGTTTTCACCAAGCGGACCGTGTACGTCCAGCTAAAGGAGGCGTCTAATCAGAATGCTTGAACATGGTCGTCATGGTGGCAAGGGTTGTGCTTGCTGAACATTTTGTGGCAATATTTGAGGAAACAGTAGTCATGCTAACAGTAGTCCAGGTAACAGCAGTCTTGGCAACAGCAGCCATAGCAACAGTAGTCGTGGTAACAGCATTCTTGGTAACAGTAGTTTTGGAAACAGTAGTCATGGTAGCAGTAATGTAGCAGTGCTTGCTCAGTAGTCGTCGTAGCGGTACGTGTTGGGGTAGGTGTAGCGGTAGTCGTAGCCGTCAGTCCGCTCTGTTTTGGTCTGCAGGGGTTCAGGCTGAAATGACAGAGACTTGATGACTCCACCTGACTCCTCTGTCACCTTCACCTCTGTAGAGTACGAGGAGGAGGAGGGGGAGTCTTCCAGCAGGGAGGAGCAGCCAGGGAGGCCAGGGGGTTTGGGGGGAGGACAGGACTGGTATGAAGGAAGCGCAGCAGGAGGCTTTGGACAGGGCTGATAGGACACCTGAGAAGATCAGAACAGGTGTTAATGTGACAGGTACAGTAAGTTATAAGTCCCCCCAGGTACAGTTAGATGTAAGTCCCCCCAGGTGCAGTTAGATGTAAGTCCCCCCAGGTACAGTTAGATGTAAGTCCCCCCAGGTACAGTTAGATGTAAGTCCTCCCAGGTACAGTTAGATGTAAGTCCCCCCCAGGTACAGTTAGATGTAAGTCCCCCCAGGTACAGTTAGGTGTAAGTCCCCCCAGGTACAGTTAGATGTAAGTCCCCCCAGGTACAGTTAGGTGTAAGTCCCCCCAGGTACAGTTAGATGTAAGTCCCCCCAGGTACAGTTAGGTGTAAGTCCCCCCAGGTACAGTTAGATGTAAGTCCCCCCAGGTACAGTTAGGTGTAAGTCCCCCCCAGGTACAGTTAGATGTAAGTCCCCCCAGGTACAGTTAGGTGTAAGTCCCCCCAGGTACAGTTAGATGTAAGTCCCCCCAGGTACAGTTAGATGTAAGTCCCCCCAGGTACAGTTAGATGTAAGTCCCCCCAGGTACAGTTAGGTGTAAGTCCCCCCAGGTACAGTTAGGTGTAAGTCCCCCCAGGTACAGTTAGATGTAAGTCCCCCCAGGTACAGTTAGATGTAAGTCCCCCCAGGTACAGTTAGGTGTAAGTCCCCCCAGGTACAGTTAGGTGTAAGTCCCCCCAGGTACAGTTAGGTGTAAGTCCCCCCAGGTACAGTTAGGTGTAAGTCCCCCCAGGTACAGTTAGATGTAAGTCCCCCCAGGTACAGTTAGGTGTAAGTCCCCCCAGGTACAGTAATAGGGCTTTCACACTTGCAGAAAACTCGTGAAAAAAGGATTTATTTATGGACCTCACAGGTGTGTCCTGACTGTCTCCTCTGATCTCATTGGTTCTAAGATGTTCAGGTCAAAGGTCAGCAGAGGAACCCCCTGATGACCTAGACTCACCTTGGTTGTTGTGGTAATGATGGTCTGCAGCGCTGCAGGTGACCCAGGGGCATTGCTGGGGTAACGGCAGGGGTACTCTGTGCTGTAGTAATGGTGGTTGTCTCCATAGGGGGCAGAGGTCTTTAGCAGTTCCTTCCAGCCTGAAGCAGTCTTGGACTGGGGGTCGAAGGAGGAGGAGGAGGAGGAGAGAGGAGCTGGAGAGGAGTTAGAGGAGGAGGACGGACCCAGGACTGGGGTCACCCTGCACACAGACAAGAATCCAGTTTAAACATCTGCAGTAAATCAAGATCTGATTAAAAACTGTTAAAAACATTTGGACTATAAGATCAAGGATCCAGTTTAGAGCAGTTCAGTCTGTAAAGATCCTGTTTACACCGGGCTTATCTGGAACAGATTACTTCAGGGACACAAAATCGATTTACACCAGTTAAGGATCTTGTTCAAATCTGTGTTTACTGTCAGGATCTGGTTTTAACTTGTCAGGCTCAGGTTTTAACTGGTCAGGATCTGGTTTAAACCAGTCCAGACCTGGTTAAGACCTGTCAGGATCTAGTTTAAACTGTCAGGATTTGGTTCAGGATCTGGTTTGGTTTGCGTGTGAGGCGGACCTGGGGTCACAGAAGTCAGAGGTCATGGGATATGAAGGGGAGGTCAGGTATCCCTGGAACTCATAACTGGGTCGGCCCATATATAGCCGTGGATTGGCTGGTTTCTGGAGTGTGGGTGGGGCCTCTCCCAGTGCATTGTGGGGGTTGTAGTATGGCTCTGGGCTCTGGAATGATGGGTAATGCTGGGTGAAGTTTGGCTCAATGAAGGAGATTCTCTCTGATGGGTCAACACAGGAGAGGAGGGCGGGACCTAGAGCCTAAAACAGTACACCACAGGTAAACAAATTAACAAACAGTAAATTACAGAAACATAAACAACAGAAACTGTGGTGAAGTGATGTCACTGACCTGAGGTTCGAGGAGGCGGCGCTTGGGCGTGAACGGCGGTGAGCTGACTCGTCTCTTTACTGTACTTCTTCTGGCTTCAGTCTCAGACTTGGACTCAGGACGGGGATGGTCGTGGACTCCTTTAGCCTGAGGGACCACAGGAAGGTCAGAGTCTGGATCATCTAGATTCAGATCCAGGATCAGACTTTCTTTGACAGTCCAAATTAGATTTTTTCAGACTGAAAGGATCTGGTTCAAACATGGTACAGAAATAAAGTTCAAGACCTGCAAACATTTTTCAGAATGTTTTGGATGCTAACTATGCTATACTCTGGTCCTTCACGTCCCTGACTCGTTTGACCTCTGAACTCCAAACTGTTTCACACATTCTGAGTTGTACTTCAGACTGTGGGCGGCTTCATATCATTTTACTATTTGATCCCATTATTCTGAAACCAGGTGACTGCAGGGGAGTTGCTCACCTGAAAGAAGATGGCTTTTCCGTCGACTCTCCAGAAGTTGGTGACGGGGTAACCGCTGTGACCTCGACATGGCAGCAGCTCGAGAGGGGCGTTGCAGCTCGGACACAGCTTCTCTGAAACACATAGTCTGTCAGGTACACATGGACACAGGTGTAACATTCAGATTCAGCTTCTGTTGTTCTTACTCTGCTGTTTCTGCCGCGCCTTGTCACAGATGGCGGGGCGGAGCTGAAGTCTGGAGCTGTCCGGCAGCGTGCAGCCTCGAGAACAGACCACCACGCCTAAACACGACTTCTTCAGGATCTGACAGTTGTGGTTGTTTGTGTTTCTCATTGCCCAACCCGAAAGATGTCTCTGAGCGTTCTTATCGTCACCTGTACGTTAAAAACAATCTGTGAATGCTCTGAACGTCACCTGTACATGTTTAAATACAATCTGACTTAGCTTTCATCTAAAAGCGATAATTAACCAGCTATCAATTAGCTGAAATTATCTACAAAACACCCGTTAGCTTGATAGAGTGTCAGCATCATAAATGCTCAGACTGTATATCTTGATAGCATAAAGTTTCTGAACAGATTTATAGATTTAAATGTGTCTCACCGCTGTAAATAAATCGAACATAACCGTCTGTCCACTCCTGGAACGGGTCACACTGCTTGGTGTCCTGCAGACAGACAGACAGACGGGCAGGTTTTACAGATTTTCATTTTGTGTCTCTTTCTTCTTCTCTTCATCCGTCAGTCTCTGTATTCATCCTGAACTGTTCAGTGATGTTGTCATCCAGTGAACGACTACATGCCAAAGTTTTGGGGGAAAAAAAGCCCATAAATAATTCTTTAAAAAGAAGCGCTGGCTTCTCTGACAACAATGCAGCAGCCAGTATGTCCTCCTTCTAACTTTAGATTCTGGTCCTGAATGGTCTGGATTTGTTTGGACCAGAGAAGGTAGGCAGTTTTAAGGCACCCCCACACGGCCGTTTTGGACGCCCCTCGGTTTGCCAGATATGAGAGCAGTTATCAGGTCAAACCAACAGGTGTTGCAGCGATGGAAGCGGGCAAGAGAACTGGTTCAGATAGAAGTGATTG
>CM036551.1:402500-412500 GCA_020745685.1 Tautogolabrus adspersus | reverse complement strand
CTCCAACCAAACCAAAGCCTCCAATCAAAGCCTCCAACCAAACCAAAGCCTTCAACCAAACCAAAGCCTCCAACCAAAGCCTCCAACCAAACCAAAGCCTCCAACCAAACCAAAGCCTCCAACCAAACCAAAGCCTCCAATCAAACCAAAGCCTCCAACCAAACCAAAGCCTCCAACCAAACCAAAGCCTCCACCCAAACCAAAGCCTCCAACCAAACCAAAGCCTCCAACCAAACCAAAGCCTCCAACCAAACCAAAGCCTCCACCCAAACCAAAGCCTCCACCCAAACCAAAGCCTCCAACCAAACCAAAGCCTCCACCCAAACCAAAGCCTCCAACCAAACCAAAGCCTCCAACCAAACCAAAGCCTCCAACCAAACCAAAGCCTCCAACCAAACCAAAGCCTCCAACCAAACCAAAGCCTCCAATCAAAGCCTCCAACCAAACCAAAGCCTCCAACCAAACCAAAGCCTCCAACCAAAGCCTCCAACCAAACCAAAGCCTCCAACCAAACCAAAGCCTCCAACCAAACCAAAGCCTCCAACCAAACCAAAGCCTCCACCCAAAGCCTCCAACCAAACCAAAGCCTCCAACCAAACCAAAGCCTCCAACCAAACCAAAGCCTCCAACCAAACCAAAGCCTCCAACCAAACCAAAGCCTCCACCCAAAGCCTCCAACCAAACCAAAGCCTCCAACCAAACCAAAACCTCCAACCAAACCAAAGCCTCCAACCAAACCAAAGCCTCCAATCAAACCAAAGCCTCCAATCAAACCAAAGCCTCCACCCAAAGCCTCCAACCAAACCAAAGCCTCCAACCAAACCAAAACCTCCAACCAAACCAAAGCCTCCAACCAAACCAAAGCCTCCAACCAAACCAAAGCCTCCAACCAAACCAAAGCCTCCAACCAAACCAAAGCCTCCAACCAAACCAAAGCCTCCAACCAAACCAAAGCCTCCAATCAAACCAAAGCCTCCAACCAAACCAAAGCCTCCAACCAAACCAAAGCCTCCAACCAAACCAAAGCCTCCAACCAAACCAAAGCCTCCAACCAAACCAAAGCCTCCACCCAAAGCCTCCACCTAAAGCCTCCAACCAAACCAAAGCCTCCAATCAAACCAAAGCCTCCAACCAAACCAAAGCCTCCAACCAAAGCCTCCACCTAAAGCCTCCAACCAAACCAAAGCCTCCAATCAAACCAAAGCCTCCAACCAAACCAAAGCCTCCAACCAAACCAAAGCCTCCAACCAAACCAAAGCCTCCAACCAAACCAAAGCCTCCAACCAAACCAAAGCCTCCAACCAAACCAAAGCCTCCAATCAAAGCCTCCAACCAAACCAAAGCCTTCAACCAAACCAAAGCCTCCACCCAAAGCCTCCAACCAAACCAAAGCCTCCAACCAAACCAAAGCCTCCAACCAAACCAAAGCCTCCAACCAAACCAAAGCCTCCACCCAAAGCCTCCAACCAAACCAAAGCCTCCAACCAAACCAAAGCCTCCAACCAAACCAAAGCCTCCAACCAAACCAAAGCCTCCAACCAAACCAAAGCCTCCACCCAAAGCCTCCAACCAAACCAAAGCCTCCAACCAAACCAAAACCTCCAACCAAACCAAAGCCTCCAACCAAACCAAAGCCTCCAATCAAACCAAAGCCTCCAATCAAACCAAAGCCTCCACCCAAAGCCTCCAACCAAACCAAAGCCTCCAACCAAACCAAAGCCTCCAACCAAACCAAAGCCTCCAACCAAACCAAAGCCTCCAACCAAACCAAAGCCTCCAACCAAACCAAAGCCTCCAACCAAAGCCTCCAATCAAACCAAAGCCTCCAATCAAACCAAAGCCTCCAACCAAACCAAAGCCTCCAATCAAACCAAAGCCTCCAACCAAACCAAAGCCTCCACCCAAACCAAAGCCTCCAACCAAACCAAAGCCTCCAACCAAAGCCTCCACCCAAACCAAAGCCTCCAACCAAACCAAAGCCTCCACCCAAAGCCTCCAACCAAACCAAAGCCTCCAACCAAACCAAAGCCTCCAATCAAACCAAAGCCTCCAACCAAACCAAAGCCTCCAATCAAACCAAAGCCTCCAACCAAACCAAAGCCTCCAACCAAACCAAAGCCTCCAACCAAACCAAAGCCTCCAACCAAACCAAAGCCTCCAATCAAACCAAAGCCTCCAACCAAACCAAAGCCTCCAACCAAACCAAAGCCTCCAACCAAACCAAAGCCTCCAACCAAACCAAAGCCTCCAACCAAACCAAAGCCTCCAACCAAACCAAAGCCTCCACCCAAAGCCTCCACCTAAAGCCTCCAACCAAACCAAAGCCTCCAACCAAACCAAAGCCTCCAACCAAACCAAAGCCTCCACCCAAAGCCTCCACCTAAAGCCTCCAACCAAACCAAAGCCTCCAACCAAACCAAAGCCTCCAACCAAACCAAAGCCTCCAACCAAACCAAAGCCTCCAACCAAACCAAAGCCTCCAATCAAACCAAAGCCTCCAACCAAACCAAAGCCTCCAATCAAAGCCTCCAACCAAACCAAAGCCTCCAACCAAACCAAAGCCTCCAATCAAAGCCTCCAACCAAACCAAAGCCTCCAATCAAACCAAAGCCTCCAACCAAACCAAAGCCTCCAACCAAACCAAAGCCTCAAACCAAACCAAAGCCTCCAACCAAACCAAAGCCTCCAACCAAAGCCTCCAACCAAACCAAAGCCTCCAACCAAACCAAAGCCTCCAACCAAAGCCTCCAACCAAACCAAAGCCTCCAACCAAACCAAAGCCTCCAACCAAACCAAAGCCTCCAATCAAACCAAAGCCTCCAACCAAACCAAAGCCTCCAACCAAACCAAAGCCTCCAACCAAACCAAAGCCTCCAACCAAACCAAAGCCTCCAATCAAAGCCTCCAACCAAACCAAAGCCTTCAACCAAACCAAAGCCTCCAACCAAAGCCTCCAACCAAACCAAAGCCTCCAACCAAACCAAAGCCTCCAACCAAACCAAAGCCTCCACCCAAACCAAAGCCTCCACCCAAACCAAAGCCTCCAACCAAACCAAAGCCTCCAACCAAACCAAAGCCTCCAACCAAAGCCTCCAACCAAACCAAAGCCTCCAACCAAACCAAAGCCTCCAATTCATATAATCAGTAAGATGTATCGTTCGTTGTCAAGGAAACACCGGATGTTACGTCAAAGACCGCTGCATAAGCTAGCGCTAGCTGCTACTGAAAGCTGCCGTTCTGTTGCTGTATGTGCTGCTGTGATAAACACGTCACGTAAATTATACTTGGATACATCGTCAGTACACATATTGTCTTTCTCAGGTCGGTTTCACCCGTTTGTATTGATTCAACACGGAGCTCGTTGGTTTTCGGGGGGGTGGGGGGTAGCAGAGAGAATTACTCCCATGATCCCCCACGAGCCTCGACGTCATCTTTTGTTATTGTTTTGATTGAGAGCCCCCTAGTGGCGGATTCTCATACTGTACGTTTAAAGGGAGGCCAAACGTGAAAGGAACGTCAACATTTTTAGAGCACAGCCCAACTAGTGAGACCAAATGCCTCCCCCCACTTCCCTAGAGGGTGAAACATTAGTTTCACTAGTTAACCATACACTCATGGGATCAAATGAATCAAGCCAACAGGTGCTTCAATAGTTGACATGTAAGACTGTTTCACCTCGTGAGACTTTAAGCATCAGTCGTTTGCTCCAGAGGGTTTATGGTTAATAAAGGAGTGGCAGGTAAAGCTCTTATGTCTTTAACATTCTTCTTACCATAGCGATAGATTGATTCTGTTACCATGCCCAATTTCATATTGATGTTTTCTCAGCAGCACTTCTTACTGATAGACTTGATTTGTCTGTTTTGTACAAAGACACGACCAGGAAAGCAGTTAAAGACACCGCCGCTGGCATCGAGCAGTAACTGCTGCTCTGCTTTTCGGAGTATTCCCTGAACAACAGCTTCCCTACGGACCTCCAGTGCACATTGATGGTGCTTCATCATATTTTCATGGAACGTGGTCTTCTTAACACTAACTCTGACTAACAAACAGAAGGCATCTTTGGTATTACCATCTGGACTGCGTTTCTGTTTCTATTGATGCGGGGTCTATGTGTCTGCACTGACTGGTGTGGGTAAAGTCTTTACGTCATTAAAGCAACAAGTTAAGACCAGAACTCGGACTCTGCCTTCATTGTGAACCTAAATCAGCGTTTATAATACTGTATTTTTACACACTGAAACATTGAACTGGAGTCTAATACAGAGCCAGCGGGGGTCGCAGGGCCATAATGAAATAACACAAAACATTTGAGGAACATGACGATTCAAATCAAGTATCCTGGACGTGATTCAATTACTTAAACATTAGCCTACATTACGTTTGTGTTGAAGAATAAAAAACATCAACATCACTCTTTGAAGCAGTCGAACATGAATCAACGTTGGTTTGACACCCAACAATAAGTTGAGAGAAAGAGACAAACGGTGTCAGATCGATTTCTTTCTGGTTGTCTGGGACCAAAAACACATTCGAAAGATTCCAAAGAACATTTTCTTTCAGTTGATTTGATGTGTCTGTTCTGCTGCTTGACTTCAGGGAGTCGAGATGTTTATGAAATTAACATAAATCACAGAAGAGGGTCAGATTGAAGACACCCTCTGCAGAACAAGTGGGTCCGTGGACCTGCGTGGACCTGAACGGCAGCACAGGATGGATCACAGTGTCAGACCAAACCCTCAAAATAATCATAAATATGACAATCATCATGATGTTTCTGATCAAATCTCCTCATGTGCCCGCCTCTGACCGTCTACGTATTTCTGAATATTGAAGTAGAAGAAGATCCTTCAGAAACTGAAGGGACGAGACAAACAGTTGAATGATAAGAACGGAGAAGTGTCTCCTATTTACAATAACTTCAGTTTAGACCAATGAGTCAGCTGAAACTAAACAACGTTGTGTTGAGCAGACTAAAGAGAATCATTTGTGACTGACGCATTACGCCAAATGTTCCAAACTCTTTAGGACCTAGAAGTGATTTTATAACGAGTGTTAATAACCGGTTGTGTTTCTAATTAAATTCAATGTTCGTATTTCACCCATTCTTTAGAAGTCACGTATGAACACACCTCTGTTTTAAATGAAAATATGTTTCTATATGAAACATGTGATTCAACGTGTCCCAGACACAAATGTAAAACTTGAAACTATTTAAATGAACCAACAGGAGACTCTTCAAGTCATCTACATGTTCAAATGTATTTTAGGAACATTTGGACCCGGTAAAGTCGTGTCCCAGTTTTTTGTCAACTCCGTCAGACTTTTACAAAAACATAAAATAATCAGGCGTACAAAGAGGCGAGCTACAACTAAAGGACCCCGACTAATTCCTGGTTTCAAAAATGGGGGGGGGGGGTGTTCAAGCATTGTTGAGCTTTGTATTTTTTGAGAAATTCCTTAAATGATGTAACTATCAGGTGTGTCTCATCCATAACACATCCACTGGTTTATTAATCTGACATAAGAAAATATTTCATGTGACAGAAGTGACGTCACTCCGTTTTCTCTGTTCATTGTTTTTTTTAAATGAGTTAATTTCATTATTTACTTTGTTAATGTTCTATAAGGTTCTGTTACCACCATCACTACATGAACCACGTGATTTAATGGACCCGAATGATAAAGTGTGAAGTCTTTAAATGAGGCCGTCATTACCTGTGACCTCTGTAGGGAATTTATTTGTTCAATAAAAAAACAACCAAACTTTTGGATGACAGATAATCGAATATTCTTGTTTTGATTCAAAATAAATTCATGAAACATTTCCTTGAGCTTTGATTTTGAAAGTACTGAGACTCTTAGTTTGTGTGACGGAGTCCTCAGCATGAATAAAAGGAATCACGCACAGGATTTCATAACAAAGACTTTTCTAACTGATGTTCTCAGCATCATTGAAGAGAAAACAGAAGAACGGCTGATTCACAGAGGATTTGTTCAGGTCGTTACCTGCGGGAGTTTCGGGTCGTTGATGTCCCACGTGAACTTCATCCCGACTGAACACACACAGTCCGCCTCCTCGCGCTCCTCCGCACGGGACATCCTTCTCACGGTCCTAACCTGGTCCTGATCCTAACCTGGTCCCGGTCCTGGTCAGTCCTCTCTTGAGGGTTCTGATCCGGATCGTTCCTTTTCGGTCTCAGGTGAGATAAAGGTGAATAAAAAAGTTTTAGAGAGAAACGTGTCAAACTTTAAAGTGGCGTTCACACTGTCGGCAGCGCGTGCAGCTCAGCTCACCGTCAGGTAGTCTTCGAAGTGACGAACAGGTGAGAGAGGCGCGAGCTCCACAGGGTGGGGGTGGGGGGTGGGGGGGTCATCAGGACGTGGAGAGACCAAGGTTGTCATTTATGACGTCACATTAAAAGTCGTTTGTGACAACAAAAGAGTAAAAAAATAAAAAGACAGTCTAAAACATCTTTATTATTATTATTATGAGATTCTAACATTTTAAACTCAAACTTGAATTTTATAACATAAACTCATCACTCGTGTGTGTGTGTGTGTGTGTGTGTGTGTGTGTGTGTGTGTGTGTGTGTGTGTTGTGTAAACACTTCAGTGTTTCTCCTCAAACAAACAAACTCATTAGTCATCAATCACAGAACAAGTCCACTTCTACCTGAAAACCTGTTCACCTGTCTGTCTGTCTGTCTGTCTGTCTGTCTGTCTGTCTGTCTGTCTGTCTGTCTGTCTGTCTGTCTGTCTGTCTGTCTGTCTGTCTGTCTCCTGCAGTGAGTCAGTCCTCATAGAGCCCCATGTTAAAATGTCCAACTTTACAGCTGCAGTTCCTCCAGTGTCCACTAGAGTCTGTCTCCTGCAGTGAGTCATTCCCTATAGAGCCCCATGTTAAAATGTCCAACTTTACAGCTGCAGTTCCTCCAGTGTCCACTAGAGTCTGTCTCCTGCAGTGAGTCAGTCCTCATAGAGCCCCATGTTAAAATGTCCAACTTTACAGCTGCAGTTCCTCCAGTGTCCACTAGAGTCTGTCTCCTGCAGTGAGTCAGTCCCCATAGAGCCCCATGTTAAAATGTCCAACTTTACAGCTGCAGTTCCTCCAGTGTCCACTAGAGTCTGTCTCCTGCAGTGAGTCAGTCCCCATAGAGCCCCATGTTAAAATGTCCAACTTTACAGCTGCAGTTCCTCCAGTGTCCACTAGAGTCTGTCTCCTGCAGTGAGTCAGTCCTCATAGAGCCCCATGTTAAAATGTCCAACTTTACAGCTGCAGTTCCTCCAGTGTCCACTAGAGTCTGTCTCCTGCAGTGAGTCAGTCCCCATAGAGCCCCATGTTAAAATGTCCAACTTTACAGCTGCAGTTCCTCCAGTGTCCACTAGAGTCTGTCTCCTGCAGTGAGTCAGTCCCCATAGAGCCCCATGTTAAAATGTCCAACTTTACAGCTGCAGTTCCTCCAGTGTCCACTAGAGTCTGTCTCCTGCAGTGAGTCAGTCCTCATAGAGCCCCATGTTAAAATGTCCAACTTTACAGCTGCAGTTCCTCCAGTGTCCACTAGAGTCTGTCTCCTGCAGTGAGTCAGTCCCCATAGAGCCCCATGTTAAAATGTCCAACTTTACAGCTGCAGTTCCTCCAGTGTCCACTGGAGTCTGTCTCCTGCAGTGAGTCAGTCCTCATAGAGCTCCATGTTAAAATAAACATGTTTACAGTCTGGTATAAAAACAGTTTGGGTCTCTAGAGCTCATTTATCTCTTCACCTGTACAGGCTGAATGTTTATTACCTCACCTGTTTACATGATATTAATGCTTAAAGTGTTGTAAAATTAGGGGGCGTGGCCTCTTTGAGTGACAGGTGGTAGCTGCTAGCTGATTCAGTCCCTGACCTTTGACTTGTTGGAGCCTTCATGTAAATATCAGACAAATAATCTGTCTCATTAGAACTTCATGATATCGACATGTTTGATCAGACTTCATCTTTACGATATGAGTTCTGTGTTAAATCTCTTCATTCTCTCCGACACTTTGAACCTGTGAACACCTTGAAATGACCTGAAAAGGTCAGACCGAAACAATCGATCCTCGCATGAAATCTGGAGATAGTCCCAGATTTCATCAATCAACCAATCATTCAATCAGTCAATGATTCCTTTCAATTGGATTATTTCTTTTCTCCTTTTTAGGAACAAACGGGACTTTGTCGGGTCCATGTTTGGTAACAAATCAACAAATATAAAACTGATCCCTGAATGCATCACAGAGCCTTTATTATTATTCATATTATTATTATTACGCTCTTCATAAACTCTCATATCCCTCCGCCGCCATCGGGACCACTATCTCTCTCTGCGCCTGCGCAGGATGCGCACTCTGATGAGTTGATGAGCTGCAGCTGTGCACGCGGCGGTGCTCGCTCCCGGCAGACTGAGAGGAGAGACACGATGGTAAATAAACGTACAGATCATATTATTTCTGTTTGGATTCAAAGATTGATTTTGGAAGAGATTCAGAGTCAGCTGATCAGCTCAGGTGAGCTCTGCACGTCACACATCTAAAGGATGAAACGTCATGACGTTTGGTTGTTCCGGTAAACTTTCTTTTCAACAACAACAACAACATTAATGATGATGATGATGATGATGATGACGACGTGTGGAACATGAATAACCTGTAGAATAATCCGGACTGACTCTTGAACTGTCTGCACTGAAACCTTTAAATCATGTGGATGTTTCAGTGTCACAGCGCCCCCTGCTGTGTGTTCAACAACACTATAGAATAGAATGTCTTTATTGTCATTATACAATTAAACAACTAAATAATGATGCTTCACCTGAAAGTGCACACACAGTCATCTGAAAACATCAAGACTCATTCAGGTAAGATAATGTAAGGGAGGAGTTATTGACGTGTGTGTGTGTGTGTGTGTGTGTGTGTGTGTGTGTGTGTGTGTGTGTGTGTGTGTGTGTGTGTGTGTGTGTGTGTGTGTGTGTGTGTGTGTGTGTGTGTGTGTGTGTGTGTGTGTGTGTGTGTGTGTGTGTGTGTGTGTGTGTGTGTGTGTGTGTGTGTGTGTGTGTGTGTGTGCGTGCGTGCGTGCGTGCGTGCGTGCGTGCGTGCGTGCGTGCGTGCGTGCGTGCGTGCGTGCGTGCGTCAGTTGGAGCTGAAGATGGAGGACTGTGTGATCCGGGAAGACTCTTCTGATCTGGTGTCTGTTCTTCGCCACGAGGGTCTCACCAGCGTGGCACTCAGCAGACTGGACCAGCTCGTTACCAAGGTAACGGTAGCTGGTGGTTACCATGCTAACGACTATTTACTGTTGTTGATGTGAGATTTAAATTTGTCCTCAAACCCAGGGTCAGGTGTACACAGGTCCTGACAGGTGAGCTGTACAGGTGTGAACAGAGTTTGAATTCAAAAGGTAGTTCAGAGGTAAACAGGAAGCTCTTCTTTGATTACAGCAGGGGGGTCAAACTCATGTTGGGTCGGGGGCCGGATTGGTTCAAATGAGACCTCCAGTGGGCCGGACTCATTTTGCCGACATCACTATAACTCAACACATGGAATATATATGGAGCTGTATCATTGTTTGAATGAATCATTACGCTATCTATCCATCAGATCAAAAGATTGATTTCAAATTAGATTATTTTTTTGCCTTCACTACAGAAGAGTTTATGAGACTGCAGGTTACAGATTTAAAACAACATCTGTCATTACAAACTGGAAATAAAGAAATGTTCCTCAATACAGAAGAAAACAACAATCATTATACTGAGTGTTTAAATGTCTCTGAGATTACTCACTTATATTTATATACTGCTGTTCAAGGTTATAGAAACCTTGACACAGGAGTTATTCTAGCTGCCCTGGGATCAGTGCTTTAATAATACAGAGTACAGTAGAGAGAGAGAGAGAGAGGATGTGTGTGTGTCAGGTCTCAGCACAGTTTGCACTCTTCATCACAGATTAAACCTGCTCACATGTTGTCACAAACAC
>CM036551.1:360000-397500 GCA_020745685.1 Tautogolabrus adspersus | reverse complement strand
TACACACACAGAGTACACACACAGAGTACACACACAGAGTACACACAGAGTACACACACAGAGTACACACACAGAGTACACACACAGAGTACACACACAGAGTACACACACAGAGTACACACACAGAGTACACACACAGAGTACACACACAGAGTACACACACAGAGTACACACACAGAGTACACACACAGAGTACACACACAGAGTACACACACAGAGTACACACACAGAGTACACACACAGAGTACACACACAGAGTACACACACAGAGTACACACACACAGAGTACACACACAGAGTACACACAGAGTACACACACAGAGTACACACACAGAGTACACACAGAGTACACACACAGAGTACACACACAGAGTACACACACAGAGTACACACACAGAGTACACACAGAGTACACACACAGAGTACACACAGAGTACACACACAGAGTACACACAGAGTACACACACAGAGTACACACACAGAGTACACACACAGAGTACACACAGAGTACACACACAGAGTACACACACAGAGTACACACACAGAGTACACACACAGAGTACACACACAGAGTACACACACAGAGTACACACACAGAGTACACACACAGAGTACACACACAGAGTACACACACAGAGTACACACACAGAGTACACACACAGAGTACACACAGAGTACACACACAGAGTACACACAGAGTACACACACAGAGTACACACACAGAGTACACACACAGAGTACACACACAGAGTACACAGAGTACACACAGAGAGTACACACACAGAGTACACACAGAGTACGCACACAGAGTACACACACAGAGTACACACACAGACTACACACACAGAGTACACACACAGAGTACACACACAGAGTACACACACAGAGTACACACACAGAGTACACACACAGAGTACACACACAGAGTACACACACAGAGTACACACAGAGTACACACAGAGTACACACACAGAGTACACACACAGAGTACACACACAGAGTACACACACAGAGTACACACACAGAGTACACACAGAGTACACACAGAGTACACACACAGAGTACACACACAGAGTACACACACAGAGTACACACACAGAGTACACACACAGAGTACACACAGAGTACACACACAGAGTACACACACACAGTACACACACACAGTACTACACACAGTACTTTATTATGTGACACTTTAAATTCTCTGTACAAATAATTTTCCTTGTTTAACTTTTGGATATTTGCGGAGACGGGTCTGGCTGCAGCCTGGCGATCTCTCGTCTCATGTGCCCTCGCACCCCGCTCCTCCAGAAATGTACGACTAGAAGTGCGCTGGGTCAAGAAGCATTTTTCCGAATTCACGCATTATTTCTTCTGAATGCCTAAAGCTAACCGTTACTGGAAGTACTGCTCAACTTATATGCCCTATTCTAGCACTTACCCTAAACTGAACCACTCCGTCCGAGTGCCTAAATTGAACAGTCACTGGAAGAGACATTGAGTCTACGCTTCCCAACCTTAATATTTTTAAGTATTTTATTTTTGAAAATTCAATTGCATGATTTCTGGAGCTTTATTTTGAAAATTAGAAGCTCAGGGGGCGCGGCTTCAGGCCACCAGACCTGAGCATCCAGCCTGCAGACATACACTCTTGCATTTGTGTGGACTTTTTTGATTTTGCCCATCAAACTGTCTTTCTGATTGTCTCTGTGTGTCTACCTGTCTGTCTACCTGTGTGTCTGCCTTTCTGTCTACCTGTCTCTCTGCCTGTTTGTCTACCTGTCTGTCTACCTGCTCGTCTACCTGCCTGTCTGTCTGCCTGCTCGTCTACCTTTGGGTCTGCCTGTATGTCTACCTATGTGTCTACGTATGTCTACCCCTGTGTCTACCTGTTTGTCTACCCATGTGTCTGCATGTGTGTCTACCTGTCTGTCTTCCTGTGTGTCTACCTGTCTGTCTTCCTGTCTGTCTACCTGTGTGTGTGACAGATGGCAGATGGCAGCAGCAGTCCTGACAGCAGGTGGTAAGTTGAATGTGTATCTAATGAGGTAACTGTATTTAGTGTTTGGTGAATAAAGGACGGTACCGTCTGTATAAATACGGATCTAATGAGAACTGTTCCTTATGTTAACTGATGGCAAGGTGTCTTTTTATGTTTGAACCTTTGACTCTGATACCAACTGCTGGTTTAGACTATGAGCTGCAGGTCAGCCTATCAGAGGCTTTGTGTCGTCTGACCCCAAGGAAGGACCGCGAGCAGAGAGCCAATCAGTGGTTCTCAAGCCGTGACATCAGCAGTGCCTTCTGCGACATCAGAGACGGAGACTTTGAAGTGGTAGGATACTGGCGCCTGACTCCTGGTTTGAACACCTGTCTCTCTACCTGTCTGTCTCTGACCGATCTCTCTCTCTTTTTCTCCAGGACTGTCGCCGTTTTCTGAACTTTGTCAACTGTTACCATGGAGACCAGAGGAGGTGATGAACCTTTAAAAAACCTTAATGAATCAAAATAAATGTGAAAACTGACAATTTTCCCCTGCTTTCAGGGTCTACACCTTCCCCTGTCTCCAAGCTTTCCTTGACTCCACGGAGGTAAAACATTGAACCCATTATCAGGGCAGACTCCAGGCAGCACACAGGTTTACTTGCATGTTCTCTTCCTTCAGCTGTTTCGTCCAAAAGACGAGAAACTGGATGAGTTTTGGATCGATTTTAACCTCAGCTCAGGATGTGTGAGCTTCTTCATCGATGAACCTCAGGTGCTGCTCTGAACTCCACTTTTACAAAGTTATGCTCTGCTCATACTTTAATGTATCAGTTTAAAATCAAATCTTTAAATCACATGATTCTGTGTCCTGATTCTTGTTGTGTGTCTCAGGGTTTCCTGTGGGGGTCAGTCCACCTGCTGAAGGACGAAGTGGATAACTTCAGTGTTCAGCTCAAACACGATGGTTTCTCTGTTTTAACTGCTCTGTAGTTTATAACTTCAATTAACGCGTGGATCAGTTGTCTTACCAACATGATCAAACTGTTTATTTTCCCAGGATGCACTGGGGCAGAGACCGTCCTCCGCGTCCGACTGAGCAATCCCATTATGCACCACAACAGCCGAGGTCAAACAGTAGAGCTGACCTTCAACTCTGAACATCACCAAGATCTGGAGGAGGCTGCCAGGAGAATCTTCATGGTATCTGTCTGTCTGCACACATCTGTTTACACTCCTGTCTGTCTACACACCCGTCTGCCTGCATACCTGTCTGTATCACTTATGTCTGTCTGCAGAGCTGTCTTTCTGCACAGCTGTCTGTCTGTACCACCTGCCTTCCCTGAACCCCTGTCTGTATTCACTGTCTGTCTGTCTCTTTAAATAGGTCAGTTTTTCCACAATGTCTGTGTCTTTGATATATGGGATTAAATTCACATGTAAATGTTTAATTTCAATGTATCAAAGATGATAAAATATTTCTAATGTGTTTTTAATTAAAACTTTAAGAGTATTTGACGAACAAATACGTAGATATATCCCTGATATCAACCTATAAGACTATTTTGTTTTTTGGTTGTTGATGTGTCAGACTGTAGTTGATGTCAGACTGTAGTTGATGTGTCAGACTGTAGATGATGTCAGACTGTAGTTAATGTGTCAGACTGTAGTTGATGTCAGACTGTAGTTGATGTGTCAGACTGTAGATGATGTGTCAGACTGTAGTTGATGTCAGACTGTAGTTGATGTCAGACTGTAGTTGATGTCAGACTGTAGTTGATGTCAGACTGTAGTTGATGTCAGACTGTAGATGATGTGTCAGACTGTAGTTGATGTCAGACTGTAGTTGATGTCAGACTGTAGATGATGTGTCAGACTGTAGTTGATGTGTCAGACTGTAGTTAATGTGTCAGACTGTAGTTGATGTCAGACTGTAGTTGATGTCAGACTGTAGATGATGTGTCAGACTGTAGTTGATGTCAGACTGTAGTTGATGTCAGACTGTAGTTGATGTCAGACTGTAGATGATGTGTCAGACTGTAGTTGATGTCAGACTGTAGTTGATGTCAGACTGTAGATGATGTGTCAGACTGTAGTTGATGTGTCAGACTGTAGTTAATGTGTCAGACTGTAGTTGATGTCAGACTGTAGTTGATGTCAGACTGTAGATGATGTGTCAGACTGTAGTTGATGTCAGACTGTAGTTGATGTCAGACTGTAGATGATGTGTCAGACTGTAGTTAATGTGTCAGACTGTAGTTGATGTGTCAGACTGTAGTTGATGTCAGACTGTAGTTGATGTGTCAGACTAGTTGATGTCAGACTGTAGTTGATGTGTCAGACTAGTTGATGTCAGACTGTAGTTGATGTGTCAGACTGTAGTTGATGTGTCAGACTGTAGTTGATGTCAGACTGTAGATGATGTGTCAGACTGTAGTTGATGTCAGACTGTAGTTGATGTGTCAGACTCTAGTTAATGTGTCATATTGTAGTTGATGTCAGACTGTAGTTGATGTGTCAGACTGTAGTTGATGTGTCAGACTGTAGTTGATGTGTCAGACTCTAGTTAATGTGTCAGACTGTAGTTGATGTCAGACTGTAGTTGATGTGTCAGACTGTAGTTGATGTGTGAGACTGTAGTTGATGTCAGACTGTAGTTGATGTCAGACTGTAGTTGATGTGTCAGACTCTAGTTAATGTGTCAGACTGTAGTTGATGTCAGACTGTAGTTGATGTCAGACTGTAGTTGATGTGTCAGACTGTAGTTAATGTGTCAGACTGTAGTTGATGTCAGACTGTAGTTGATGTGTCAGACTCTAGTTAATGTGTCAGACTGTAGTTGATGTCAGACTGTAGATGTCAGACTAGATGATGTGTCAGACTGTAGTTGATGTGTCAGACTCTAGTTAATGTGTCAGACTGTAGATGTCAGACTAGATGATGTGTCAGACTGTAGTTGATGTCAGACTGTAGTTGATGTGTCAGACTCTAGTTAATGTGTCAGACTGCAGTTGATGTCAGACTGTAGTTAATGTGTCAGACTGTAGTTGATGTCAGGCTGTAGTTGATGTCAGACTGTAGATGATGTGTCAGACTGTAGTTGATGTGTCAGACTGTAGTTGATGTCAGACTGTAGTTAATGTGTCAGACTGTAGTTGATGTGTCAGACTGTAGTTGATGTCAGACTGTAGTTGATGTGTCAGACTCTAGTTAATGTGTCAGACTGCAGTTGATGTCAGACTGTAGTTAATGTGTCAGACTGTAGTTGATGTCAGGCTGTAGTTGATGTGTCAGACTGTAGTTAATGTCAGACTGTAGTTGATGTCAGACTGTAGATGATGTGTCAGACTGTAGTTGATGTGTCAGACTGTAGTTGATGTCAGACTGTAGTTAATGTGTCAGACTGTAGTTGATGTGTCAGACTGTAGTTGATGTGTCAGACTGTAGTTGATGTCAGACTGTAGTTGATGTCAGACTGTAGATGATGTGTCAGACTGTAGTTGATGTCAGACTGTAGTTGATGTCAGACTGTAGATGATGTGTCAGACTGTAGTTGATGTGTCAGACTGTAGTTGATGTCAGACTGTAGTTAATGTGTCAGACTGTAGTTGATGTGTCAGACTGTAGTTGATGTGTCAGACTGTAGTTGATGTCAGACTGTAGTTAATGTGTCAGACTGTAGTTGATGTCAGACTGTAGTTGATGTCAGACTGTAGTTGATGTGTCAGACTGTAGTTGATGTCAGACTGTAGTTGATGTCAGACTGTAGATGATGTGTCAGACTGTAGTTGATGTGTCAGACTGTAGTTGATGTCAGACTGTAGTTAATGTGTCAGACTGTAGTTGATGTGTCAGACTGTAGTTGATGTGTCAGACTCTAGTTGATGTGTCAGACTCTAGTTAATATGTCAGACTGTAGATGTCAGACTAGTTGATGTGTCATATTGTAGTTGATGTGTCATATTGTAGTTGATGTGTCAGACTGTAGTTGATGTGTCATATTGTAGTTGATGTGTCAGACTGTAGTTGATGTGTCATATTGTAGATGATGTGTCAGACTGTAGTTAATGTGTCAGACTGTAGTTGATGTGTCAGACTGTAGTTAATGTGTCAGACTCTAGTTAATGTGTCAGACTGTAGTTGATGTGTCAGACTGTAGTTGATGTCAGACTGTAGTTGATGTCAGACTGTAGATGATGTGTCAGACTGTAGTTGATGTGTCAGACTGTAGTTGATGTCAGACTGTAGTTAATGTGTCAGACTGTAGTTGATGTGTCAGACTGTAGTTGATGTCAGACTGTAGTTGATGTGTCAGACTCTAGTTAATGTGTCAGACTGCAGTTGATGTCAGACTGTAGTTAATGTGTCAGACTGTAGTTGATGTCAGGCTGTAGTTGATGTGTCAGACTGTAGTTGATGTCAGACTGTAGTTGATGTCAGACTGTAGATGATGTGTCAGACTGTAGTTGATGTGTCAGACTGTAGTTGATGTCAGACTGTAGTTAATGTGTCAGACTGTAGTTGATGTGTCAGACTGTAGTTGATGTGTCAGACTGTAGTTGATGTGTCAGACTCTAGTTAATATGTCAGACTGTAGATGTCAGACTAGTTGATGTGTCATATTGTAGTTGATGTGTCATATTGTAGTTGATGTGTCAGACTGTAGTTGATGTGTCATATTGTAGTTGATGTGTCAGACTGTAGTTGATGTGTCATATTGTAGATGATGTGTCAGACTGTAGTTAATGTGTCAGACTGTAGTTGATGTGTCAGACTGTAGTTAATGTGTCAGACTCTAGTTAATGTGTCAGACTGTAGTTGATATCAGACTGTAGTTGATGTGTCAGACTGTAGTTGATATCAGACTGTAGTTGATATCAGACTGTAGTTGATGTGTCAGACTGTAGTTGATATCAGACTGTAGTTGATATCAGACTGTAGTTGATGTCAGACTGTAGTTGATGTGTCAGACTGTAGTTAATGTGTCAGACTCTAGTTAATGTGTCAGACTGTAGTTGATATCAGACTGTAGTTGATGTGTCAGACTGTAGTTGATATCAGACTGTAGTTGATATCAGACTGTAGTTAATGTGTAAGACTGTAGTTGATGTGTCAGACTGTAGTTGATATCAGACTGTAGTTGATGTGTCAGACTGTAGTTGATATCAGACTGTAGTTGATGTCAGACTGTAGTTGATGTGTCAGACTGTAGTTGATGTGTCATATTGTAGTTGATGTCAGACTGTAGTTGATGTGTCAGACTGTAGTTGATGTCAGACTCTAGTTGATGTCAGACTGTAGTTGATGTGTTGGACTGTAGTTAATGTGTCAGACTCTAGTTGATGTGTCAGCCTGTAGATGATGTGTCAGACTGTAGTTGATGTGTCAGACTGTAGTTAATGTGTCAGACTGTAGTTGATGTGTCAGACTGTAGTTGATGTCAGACTGTAGATGATGTTTCAGACTGTAGTCGATGTTTCAGACTGTAGTCGATGTGTCAGACTGTAGTTGATGTGTCAGACTGTAGTTGATGTGTCAGACTGTATTAAATGTGTCAGACTGTAGTTAATGTGTCAGACTCTAGTTGATGTGTCAGACTGTAGATGATGTGTCAGACTGTAGTTGATGTGTCAGACTGTAGTTAATGTGTCAGACTGTAGTTGATGTGTCAGACTGTAGATGATGTCAGACTGTAGATGATGTCAGACTCTAATTGATGTGTCAGACTCTAGTTGATGTCAGACTGTAGATGATGTTTCAGACTGTAGTCGATGTTTCAGACTGTAGTTGATGTGTCAGACTGTAGTTGATGTGTCAGACTGTATTAAATGTGTCAGACTCTAGTTGATGTGTCAGACTGTAGATGATGTCAGACTGTAGATGATGTCAGACTCTAATTGATGTCAGACTGTAGATGATGTTTCAGACTGTAGTCGATGTTTCAGACTGTAGTTGACGTGTCAGACTCTAGTTGATGTGTCAGACTCTAGTTGATGTCAGACTGTAGATGATGTTTCAGACTGTAGTCGATGTTTCAGACTGTAGTTGATGTGTCAGACTGTAGTTGATGTCAGACTGTAGTTAATGTGTCAGACTCTAGTTGATGTGTCAGACTGTAGATGATGTCAGACTGTAGATGATGTCAGACTCTAATTGATGTGTCAGACTCTAGTTGATGTCAGACTCTAGTTGATGTGTCAGACTGTAGTTGATGTTTCAGACTGTAGTTGATGTGTCAGACTGTAGTTAATGTGTCAGACTGTAGTTGATATGTCAGACTGTAGATGATGTCAGACTGTAGTTAATGTGTCAGACTGTAGTTGATGTGTCAGACTGTAGTTGATGTGTCAGACTGTAGTTGATGTGTCAGACTGTAGTTGATGTGTCAGACTGTAGTTGATGTCAGACTGTAGTTAATGTGTCAGACTGTAGTTAATGTGTCAGACTGTAGATGATGTCAGACTGTAGATGATGTCAGACTCTAATTGATGTGTCAGACTCTAGTTGATGTCAGACTCTAGTTGATGTGTCAGACTGTAGTTGATGTTTCAGACTGTAGTTGATGTGTCAGACTGTAGTTAATGTGTCAGACTGTAGTTGATATGTCAGACTGTAGATGATGTGTCAGACTGTAGATGATGTCAGACTGTAGTTAATGTGTCAGACTGTAGTTGATGTGTCAGACTGTAGTTAATGTGTCAGACTGTAGTTGATGTGTCAGACTGTAGTTGATGTGTCAGACTGCAGTTGATGTGTCAGACTCTAGTTGATGTGTCAGACTGTAGTTAATGTGTCAGACTGTAGTTGATGTCAGACTGTAGATGATGTGTCAGACTGCAGTTGATGTGTCAGACTCTAGTTGATGTGTCAGACTGTAGTTAATGTGTCAGACTGTAGTTGATGTGTCAGACTGTAGTTGATGTGTCAGACTGTAGTTAATGTGTCAGACTGTAGTTGATGTGTCAGACTGTAGTTAATGTGTCAGACTGTAGTTAATGTGTCAGACTGCAGTTGATGTGTCAGACTCTAGTTGATGTGTCAGACTGTAGTTGATGTGTCAGACTGTAGTTAATGTGTCAGACTGTAGATGATGTGTCAGACTGCAGTTGATGTGTCAGACTCTAGTTGATGTGTCAGACTGTAGTTAATGTGTCAGACTGTAGTTGATGTGTCAGACTGTAGTTGATGTGTCAGACTGTAGTTAATGTGTCAGACTGTAGATGATGTGTCAGACTGCAGTTGATGTGTCAGACTCTAGTTGATGTGTCAGACTGTAGTTAATGTGTCAGACTGTAGTTGATGTGTCAGACTGTAGTTGATGTGTCAGACTGTAGATGATGTGTCAGACTGTAGTTAATGTGTCAGACTGTAGTTGATGTGTCAGACTGCAGTTGATGTGTCAGACTGCAGTTGATGATGTCAGACTGTAGATGATGTGTCAGACTGTAGTTGATGTCAGACTGTAGTTAATGTGTCAGACTCTAGTTGATGTGTCAGACTGTAGTTAATGTGTCAGACTGTAGTTGATGTGTCAGACTGTAGTTAATGTGTCAGACTGTAGTTAATGTGTCAGACTGTAGTTGATGTGTCAGACTGTAGTTAATGTGTCAGACTTTAGTTGATGATGTCAGACTGTAGATGATGTGTCAGACTGTAGTTGATGTGTCAGACTGTAGTTGATGTGTCAGACTCTAGTTGATGTGTCAGACTGTAGTTGATGTCAGACTGTAGTTGATGTGTCAGACTGTAGTTGATGTCAGACTGTAGTTGATGTGTCAGACTGTAGTTGATGTGTCAGACTGTAGTTGATGTGTCAGACTGTAGTTGATGTCAGACTGTAGTTGATGTGTCATATTGTAGTTGATGTGTCAGACTGTAGTTGATGTGTCTGACTGTGGTTGATGTGTCAGACTGTAGTTGATGTATCATATTGTAGTTGATGTCAGACTGTAGTTGATGTTTTAGACTGTGGTTGATGTGTCAGACTGTAGTTGATGTGTCAGACTGTAGTTGATGTGTCAGACTGTAGTTGATGTCAGACTGTAGTTGATGTGTCAGACTGTAGTTGATGTGTCAGACTGTAGTTGATGTGTCAGACTGTAGTTGATGTCAGACTGTAGTTGATGTGTCATATTGTAGTTGATGTGTCAGACTGTAGTTGATGTGTCTGACTGTGGTTGATGTGTCAGACTGTAGTTGATGTATCATATTGTAGTTGATGTCAGACTGTAGTTGATGTGTCAGACTGTAGTTGATGTGTCATATTGTAGTTGACGTGTCAGACTGTAGTTGATGTCAGACTGTAGATGATGTGTCAGACTGTAGTTGATGTGTCATATTGTAGTTGATGTGTCATATTGTAGTTGATGTGTCATATTGTAGTTGATGTCAGACTGTAGTTGACGTGTCAGACTGTAGTTGATGTGTCATATTGTAGTTGATGTCAGACTGTAGTTGACGTGTCAGACTGTAGTTGATGTGTCAGACTGTAGTTGATGTCAGACTGTAGTTGATGTGTCATATTGTAGTTGATGTCAGACTGTAGATGATGTGTCAGACTGTAGTTGATGTGTCATATTGTAGTTGATGTCAGACTGTAGTTGATTTGTCATATTGTAGTTGATGTCAGACTGTAGATGATGTGTCAGACTGTAGTTGATGTGTCATATTGTAGTTGATGTCAGACTGTAGTTGATGTGTCAGACTGTAGTTGATGTGTCAGACTGTAGTTGATGTGTCAGACTGTAGTTGATGTGTCATATTGTAGTTGAAGTGTCAGACTGTAGTTGATGTCAGACTGTAGATGATGTGTCAGACTGTAGTTGATGTGTCATATTGTAGTTGATGTGTCATATTGTAGTTGATGTCAGACTGTAGTTGACGTGTCAGACTGTAGTTGATGTGTCATATTGTAGTTGATGTCAGACTGTAGTTGACGTGTCAGACTGTA
Source organism: Tautogolabrus adspersus (assembly GCA_020745685.1). Lineage (NCBI taxonomy): Eukaryota > Metazoa > Chordata > Actinopteri > Labriformes > Labridae > Tautogolabrus > Tautogolabrus adspersus. The sequence continues at coordinate 386,567 of CM036551.1, read as the reverse complement.
GTTGATGTGTCAGACTGTAGTTGATGTGTCAGACTGTAGTTGATGTGTCATATTGTAGTTGATGTCAGACTGTAGATGATGTGTCAGACTGTAGTTGATGTGTCATATTGTAGTTGATGTCAGACTGTAGTTGATTTGTCATATTGTAGTTGATGTCAGACTGTAGATGATGTGTCAGACTGTAGTTGATGTGTCATATTGTAGTTGATGTCAGACTGTAGTTGATGTGTCAGACTGTAGTTGATGTCAGACTGTAGTTGATGTGTCAGACTGTAGTTGATGTGTCAGACTGTATTTGATGTGTCAGACTGTAGTTGATGTCAGACTGTAGTTGATGTTTCATATTGTAGTTGATGTCAGACTGTAGTTGATGTCAGACTGTAGTTGATGTTTCATATTGTAGTTGATGTCAGACTGTAGTTGATGTGATAGGATCAGTGTTAATCCCACTGTTCACTCATAATAACATTCACCATCAGCTTAATGTCAGTGTTCCGGTGAAAAGCAGCAGGGAAATTTCACTGCTTAAATAGGACAAACTAAACTCCTGGGTTACAGAGGCAGATGTTTCTTATTGGGACAGTATTTCCTGTGACCGTTACATGTTCTCTCTCCTACTACAAACAGAAAGAAAACAGTTCCCCCCACATTAAAGGTCTGGGTGGTTCAGTCCAGGATCAGTGCCCCTCTGCAGACAGACAGAGTGGTAGATCCTACAGCAGGAAGAAACCTCAGAGCAAGATTCAGCTGAAGAGTGAGCGTGTTCACATTCAAACTTATGAAATATGAATAATCAACAGAAAAGCAATTCACTTAATTCAGACAGTCGTAGAAATGTCTTGAGGTAAACATAGAAAAAGTATTACAGCACATTTGATTGAAGGAAAATCTCAGATAAACAGTGAAATTGTAGTGTGATGTTTAACATTGTACATGTAGGACAAGCTTAACCAATCAGAACACAGCACATTGGTACACACCTCATACAGGTGGACGTGAAGCAGCATAATTTTTACCTTAGTTAAACGGGGTACACACAACAAGATAATCAGGCAGATTTTCGGCCCGATTTCCCCTTTCCGACCAAAGTCACCAAGGCCCAGTTATCTTGCCAGATTCTCCGGTGGTGTGAGGTGTGTTAAGAGTGATTTTAACCTCCCCGATCTGCTCTGAAGACTATCGGGGCCGCCCCGATTTGAAATCGCAAATATTAAATGTGTTCAATATTTACGATAACAAATCCTGTTGTGTATGTAGAACACATCACATGGAACTGACCAACAGCCAATATAAGCAAGCTGACTGAAGCAGGAAGCACAACTAACATAACCATGGCAACGACAGCAAACGCTAAGCATAAAGTAAATGGATGTCATAAAGGCAGAACAAACTTGTTAATTTGTGGGAACAATACGATGTTTCTATAACGTGTCTGTAAAACAAACCACAATCTAACGGACGAGGAAACGAGTTGGACCAAATTATTTACTGTAATGGATGTACCAGCTAACAGCTAGCCACATTTAGCTTGATAATCATGTTTAATGATATATATTTAGTATTCAGTTTTATCCTTTCAACAAAGATTTTAATCAGCATGAGAAGATAAAATATGAAATGTTGGAAGAAATAAAGCTGAAGTGTATGTGAACATCTCATGTCAGCTAACGGCTAACAGCTAATGTCTATCTGTCTTTCTGTTCAGTCCTACCTCTGTCGTCTCCCAGCAGTGAAGAAGACTCCTCAGTTATAAAGGTAACTACTCTGTAAAAGACTACACTATAAATCTACACTGTAAAAACGATACTGTATAACAGCAGCTGCTGTAAGCAAAGTGAGTTCAATGTTGAACTGTTTTGTTGTTCCAGACTCCGAGGCGACACTCAGCAGAGTTCCTGTTTGATCAGATCATACACTCAACTCCCAAATACTGCTCAGGTCAGACTGAATTTAACCCAGCTGCAGGTTTACAGTGTAACGAACACAGGTAATGGCTGGACCAGAACCACGCCAGTCATTCAGTCAATCAAAGGGTTAAAAAAATAAGACTGTTTGGTCATTGTCACTTCCAGTGACTGCTTCAAAATAAAAGCCTGTTCAATGTTTTAACGGGATGCAGCAGTTGCAGGAAATATTGTGCTAGCATTAGCAGCAAGCTAACCTGGCTCAGATAAAGGCAGAGTTAAAAACGATAACACTGCAGCTTTTATTGTGAAGGAAAACTTCACTTGATGTACAAAACCCAATTTAGCTGCTGATGCAAAAACCTGGGCTGTTCAAAACCACCTACGTTACTAGAAGTATGCAGAAATTCAAAAATACACAGAAAAATCAACAGTAGCCTATGCATCAGAAAAATCTCCATTGTGTACCATTTCCCACAATGCAAAGCGTCAGGTCAGAGATGGAAAAGACGGACAGCAGCGTCCATGGTAACAGAGAAAGTAATCCCAATCAGACCAAACCTCACAAAGATACCAGCAGTTATCTTTGTTGATTCTCTAAATCATGAAACTCTAAATGAATCTCTCGTCAGCTTTGTTCAGACTGTAAGTGGACGCTGCGCTGTAGCGGCGTTTGACGTCAGCTGGGCTGTTGTTTACTGTGTTGGGGTTTAAGGAGCTCATACGCGGGCAACATTTCTGTTGGGTTTTATAAAGTAACATGTGGTTATTAAATTAACATTAATAATTATCTTTATTTAATTACTAATATAAATCAACAATATTATTAAACTGAGTTAATAAACCTATAGGGGGCACCACTCTGAAATCAGAGAACAACCAAATATTACAATATCAGTCTCTAATTCATTAATTATTAATATTATTAATAATCTGTATTTGATAAATTGAAGGCGTGAACACAAAGCCCTCACACCCAGCTTATATCACAACACACACACCAGTAACCACAAACAATCTTTACATGATGACAGAGTTTATTTAACAAAGAAACATCAAGACGACCAAACAGATCACTGTTAGAGACTCAACTACAGACAGTCAAACATTGTCAAGTAAACAGAGTGGCACGTGCGTGCGAGTGTGAGAGAGATAAAAGACAAGATGGTGGAGAGGGACATTGCACCATGTGGTCACGTCACAGGCGGACAAGATGGTGGACAACAAAGGGAGCTGAGTTCAGTAACTAACTTAACCCCAGAAAGCCAGTGGCCGGACTTTGATTGAACGGTGGGTACACTGGTCTCTCTGTTGGTGGAAGTAGTTAACTGAAGGTAAACTAGCATAGCATTGAATGAAACACACAGCGGCGAACACGGCGGTTCAGCACAATAAAACAAATGCAGCAGTTTACAACAGATAAGAAACAGAATGTGACGTCCCGTCAACAGTAATGCACGATTATCAGTGGTTCTTAAAGAACACAACTATTTCTAAAAGCTAGTTCTGCCCAGACCAAAATCTCTTACTGTGGTGATCACTCTGGGTGGTTGTTGCAAGGTTGGTTTAGTCTTCACTTGTTGAAGGTTAAGATCAGCAGCTTCAGGCAGGTTTCCTTCGTAGCAGATGCAGGAGTAGGTATCAGGATTCAGATTCTCGACCAGAGCTTTGCTCTATTAATAATAATACATTTTATATATAAGCGCCTTTCTGGACACACAAGGACACTGTACAACAATCAAGCAGTTTCTGGAGCAGGATTCTTTTTGTGTATTCAGGGATCAGTGGGCTGTCTGCAGCGCTCCTGTCCAGTTGCGTTCAATGACGTCTAAGAAAATCAAAGGAAAGAAACTCTTTGTGCTCGAACCAGGTACTTTCTGATCGCGGCCAAAACTCTCAAAAATATGCCGTGGAGGTGTCCAGCTGAATTCTCTGATGCTTGAATTCAGCATGTGAAGAGCTACAGAACCTATGGAGCAACCAGGAAGGAGTTGATTTGTGTCCTTTGATGCTGTTGATCAGCATGTGAGGAGATCCAGAGCACTTACGAAGCAGCCTCAGCTCTTGAGGTCAAACTATGTAAGCAGAGAAGAGGTTTGCCTCCTCGAATGCTGGGGTTCAGCATGTGAGGAGATCCAGAGTACCTGGGAAGTCACCTCAGCTCTTGAGGTAAGCAGAGAGGAGGGGGTTTGCCCACTGAATGCTGGGGTTCAGCAGGTGAAAGAGGATGAGCCTTGAGAGGTGATGGCTTTTATGGACTCAGACTGCCGGTGGGTTTACCTTGGGCCTCCTCCAATGAGGATAGAGAATTCAGACCCCCCCCCTTCTTTTTCACACCTACGTGCTATTGGGGGGGGGGTTGGGGTTAAGACTGCTTTGTCTAGTTCTTTAAAAAGGGGATACAGGCCTGAGTCCTTAGGGTTAGGGTTAGACCAGAAACCAGCTTGGCCTGGTTTACTGCAGAATAACCACCGACACAGCCACACTACAGACTACTCTCCTACGCAGTATGAAGGAATGCATACTACGTTTAATAGTAGTATGTAATAGGCTTTGAAAACATTGATTTTACCTGTCTTTCTCTCAGGTGTACCTTTAGGGGCGGAGCTTCAGCTCGCAAAGGAACAAACAGAGAAGTTTAGAGGAAGAAGCTCCCCTTTGAAAAAGGTTGAATTCAGTTTTTTATTCATTAACAAACATCAGCTGTTACCCGTTTTACGCTAACCAGTTTTGCCTCTTTTTTAAATAGGAAGTGTTCAGCTTAGACAGGAAGAGAGCCGCTCCAGACTCAGGTGTGTATTTCTTTTAATTCATTGAAATCTTTTGTTTTTCTGTTTCAGACAGAAGCAGTCGTTCACACAGAACAGTTAAATGATAACTCTTGTTCTGTTTTAAAGCCATGTTAAATGTTTGAGTCCTGATTAAGTTTTTTTCTCTGGTGTAGGCTACCTGTCAGACCAAACTGAGGGTCTGTTATCCCATAAGAAGAGGGCGGAGCCTCACTCAGAGAGGGAGGAGTCTGTCTCAGTATTGATTGGTAGTTTATGTCAGACTCCTTTTTATATTCTTGTTAAAGTTGAATGAATCACTTTGCCTCATAAATCTGCTGCTCACCTGTCTCAGAGTCATCACCTGAGGGGGCGGAGCCAGCAGAGGATGAGGAGGAGTTGTTTGAGGAATGGACTGGTCCAGATGAGGAAAAGGATGAGTCTGTAGTAGAGTCAGGGGCGGAGCCAAAATCAGACCTGACATCTGGCATCACAGCTGCCTTCAACACCTTCAAAACACACCTGGAACAACACTTCACGGTCAGTATACACAGGTAACAATGATTGGTTATTGATCTGAAGCTAACTGATCAATCATTACCAGTAATCATTAATCAAAGTTATTATCTGTTGTTTTTTAGGAAAGCTGGAAGAACGTTGAAGCCGAAGTTCTTCTGTCTTTAACAGAATGTCAACAACACGTCTCATCCTTGCTGACAGCTGTCCATCAACAAAGGTAAGCCCCACCTGTCCATCAAAATAGGTACCGCCCACCTGTCCATATACACAGGTACTGCCGATCTCTCCATCAACACAGGTACCGCCCACCTGTCAATCAACACTGGTAATGACCACCCCAACACACCAGTCCTTCAACACAGGTACCAAACACCCCAAGAAACCAGTCATTGTTCCCCCTGAAATAAGGTGTGTGTGTGTGTGTGTGTGTGTGTGTGTGTGTGTGTGTGTGTGTGTGTGTGTGTGTGTGTGTGTGTGTGTGTGTGTGTGTGTGTGTGTGTGTGTGTGTGTGTGTGTGTGTGTGTGTGTGTGTGTGTGTGTGTGTGTGTGTGTGTGTGTGTGTGTGTGTGTGTGTGTGTGTGTGTGTGTGTGTGTGTGTGTGTGTGTGTGTGTGTGTGTGTGTGTGTGTGTTTTTGTGTGTGTGTGTGTAGGTTATTGTTGCTGCAGAGGTTTGAGATCAGTGTAAACGATCAGCTGAAGCGTCTGCAGGAGAACTCGGCCAGCCTGAGCTCCATGAACACTCAGATCCTGGTAAGTAAAGAAAATACAGTGATAAGTATTTTAGTAAAGACCAGAATCCAGAGCACGTTTAGTCCTCAGACCTGCTGTTCACTGAGAGCGTCTCTTTTCAGAGTTATTTTCAGACTGAGATGCAGCGACTTGGCTCTTTCTGTGATGAACATCTGCACAGGTGATTATGAACCGGTTTAAACCTGTCTACACCACCAGGATCTGGTTTGGATCCTGTTCAGACATTATCTGACTGTCTGGATCTGGTTTTTGTCACCTCAGGTTGAAGACTTTAGAGAGTGGAGGGTCCAGCATGGAGCGTCCAGCCAGCCAATGAGAGAGGAGGCCTCGTCTAATCAGGAAGGGACTTACACCACATTTGTGATGCACTTTAGTCTGGACTGATCAGAGCTGTTGACCCTGTTTTTGTTTGTTAGTATCACTTCCACTCACCAAACCTCATTCAGATTTAACCCGTTTTTATTTCCCAATGGTTAAAGTATCAGATTTTTTTTGTGCTGAAGGTTAAAAAACAAATAAAGAATTAAAAACAGAGCAAATCAGTTCAGTTCTACCTCTAACACACTGTTGACCTCGAGTGTGTTGACTGCAGCGTCAGCCTGTTACCACAGCAACAGTAAGAAAGCTGAGACAGAGTGCAGCGACTGTAAAGGGCCACAAGGTGGAGACAAAGCCGCTACATCAGACTGAATGGGGTCAAAGATTCAGATCTCAGCGGGGTCGTGTGCGATGTTTTAAAGAACATCAACACTGAATGATATCTCTCACATTAAAGGTAAAAGAAGTTGAGATCAGCTTCATGTCTACAGGAGAGCAGTGTGAGCATTCATTAACACGTTTGAATTCCTGACATGGAAACTCTCAGATCAAAGGACAAGAGAAGATTTAAAGTAGATTTCATGTAAGGGCTAAAAACCAGAGTTAAACTAAAAAACATGATTAACTGTATAACGACTGGGTACAGATCAGATACAGTGAACCAGGTCTAACAGAGTCCGGACTAAACCAGGAGAGACACAGTGTTTGTTTGTGATCTGGCTGGTTGTCAGGCAGCAAACTGACACAAGAGGAAAAACAGTCAAATCCCCTAAAGAGAGAAAAACAGCAAGACGACTAATGAGACACTAATGGGGGGGGGGCAGGTACAGCGAGAGAGCAGCTCAGGTGTTCTTCCCTCCTCACTGTGCTAAAAAGCATCAGAGAACCACCACAAGATCTGCTTCTGTCCCTCTGAACTGGACCTGGACTGGACTCTAACTGGACAGACGGGGATGCTGATTGGTTGACAAGCTGTTTTTTCTTTTGACTTTAATGGACGGAAAAGGAAACAATCAGGTGTGGACGGCTCAGTGACCACCAACAGCTACAGGTCAGAACAACCAACTGGGTTTACTGGTTTCACTGAGCTCACATACTGGGTTTACTGGTTTCACTGAGCTCACATACTGAGTTTACTGGTTTTACTGAGCTCACATACTGGCTTTACTGGTTTCACTGAGCTCACATACTGGCTTTACTGGTTTCACTGAGCTCACATACTGGCTTTACTGGTTTCACTGAGCTCACATACTGGCTTTACTGGTTTCACTGGGCTCACATACTGAGTTTACTGGTTTCACTGAGTTCACATACTGAGTTTACTGGTTTCACTGAGCTCACATACTGGGCTTCCTGGTTTTACTGGTCGCACTTGTTGCTTAGAGCCTTTTACATACATAAACTTTCCAACACAGCACATCTCACTCTGTGCTTATTGCTTCTTCTGTTTATTTCTATTTCATTTTATATTCTATTTCTATGTTTCCTACTGCTAGATTGTGTTTAAGAGCCACTGTAACGATCCAATTTCCCTTTAGGATTATTAAAGTGTTTCTGATTCTGACATGCAGAGAGAGAGAGAGAGAGAGAGAGAGAGAGAGAGAGAGAGAGAGAGAGAGAGAGAGAGAGAGAGAGAGAGAGAGAGAGAGAGAGAGAGAGAGAGAGAGAGAGAGAGAGAGAGAGAGAGAGAGAGAGAGAGAGAGAGAGAGAGAGAGAGAGAGAGAGAGAGAGAGAGAGAGAGAGAGAGAGAGAGAGAGAGAGAGAGAGAGAGAGAGAGAGAGAGAGAGAGAGAGAGAGAGAGAGAACCACGAGCAGGCCTGATAACTGAAGGCTCCACCTCCCATAGTACATTTAGAGACTGTAGGTACCACGAGCAGGCCTGATAACTGAAGGCTCCACCTCCCATAGTACATTTAGAGACTGTAGGTACCACGAGCAGGCCTGATAACTGAAGGCTCCACCTCCCATAGTACATTTAGAGACCGTAGGTACCACGAGCAGGCCTGATAACTGAAGGCTCTACCTCCCATAGTACATTTAGAGACCGTAGGTACCACGAGCAGGCCTGATAACTGAAGGCTCTACCTCCCATAGTACATTTAGAGACCGTAGGTACCACGAGCAGGCCTGATAACTGAAGGCTCTACCTCCCATAGTACATTTAGAGACCGTAGGTACCACGAGCAGGCCTGCTAACTGAAGGCTCTACCTCCCATAGTACATTTAGAGACCGTAGGTACCACGAGCAGGCCTGATAACTGAAGGCTCTACCTCCCATAGTACATTTAGAGACCGTAGGTACCACGAGCAGGCCTGATAACTGAAGGCTCTACCTCCCATAGTACATTTAGAGACCGTAGGTACCACGAGCAGGCCTGATAACTGAAGGCTCTACCTCCCATAGTACATTTAGAGACCGTAAGTACCACGAGCAGGCCTGATAACTGAAGGCTCTACCTCCCATAGTACATTTAGAGACCGTAGGTACCACGAGCAGGCCTGATAACTGAAGGCTCTACCTCCCATAGTACATTTAGAGACCGTAGGTACCACGAGCAGGCCTGATAACTGAAGGCTCTACCTCCCATAGTACATTTAGAGACCGTAGGTACCACGAGCAGGCCTGATAACTGAAGGCTCTACCTCCCATAGTACATTTAGAGACCGTAGGTACCACGAGCAGGCCTGATAACTGAAGGCTCTATCTCCCATAGTACATTTAGAGACCGTAGGTACCACGAGCAGGCCTGATAACTGAAGGCTCCACCTCCCATAGTACATTTAGAGACCGTAGGTACCACGAGCAGGCCTGATAACTGAAGGCTCTACCTCCCATAGTACATTTAGAGACCGTAGGTACCACGAGCAGGCCTGATAACTGAAGGCTCTATCTCCCATAGTACATTTAGAGACCGTAGGTACCACGAGCAGGCCTGATAACTGAAGGCTCTACCTCCCATAGTACATTTAGAGACCGTAGGTACCACGAGCAGGCCTGATAACTGAAGGCTCTACCTCCCATAGTACATTTAGAGACCGTAGGTACCACGAGCAGGCCTGATAACTGAAGGCTCCACCTCCCATAGTACATTTAGAGACCGTAGGTACCACGAGCAGGCCTGATAACTGAAGGCTCTACCTCCCATAGTACATTTAGAGACCGTAGGTACCACGAGCAGGTCTGATAACTGAAGGCTCTACCTCCCATAGTACATTTAGAGACCGTAGGTACCACGAGCAGGTCTGATAACTGAAGGCTCCACCTCCCATAGTACATTTAGAGACCGTAGGTACCACGAGCAGGTCTGATAACTGAAGGCTCCACCTCCCATAGTACATTTAGAGACCGTAGGTACCACGAGCAGGCCTGATAACTGAAGGCTCCACCTCCCATAGTACATTTAGAGACCGTAGGTACCACGAGCAGGCCTGATAACTGAAGGCTCTACCCCCCATATGACATTTAGAGACCGTAGGTACGACGAGCAGGCCTGATAACTGAAGGCTCTACCCCCCATAGTACATTTAGAGACCGTAGGTACCACGAGCAGGCCTGATAACTGAAGGCTCTACCTCCCATAGTACATTTAGAGACCGTAGGTACCACGAGCAGGCCTGATAACTGAAGGCTCTACCTCCCATAGTACATTTAGAGACCGTAGGTACCACGAGCAGGCCTGATAACTGAAGGCTCTACCTCCCATAGTACATTTAGAGACCGTAGGTACCACGAGCAGGCCTGATAACTGAAGGCTCTACCTCCCATAGTACATTTAGAGACTGTAGGTACCACGAGCAGGCCTGATAACTGAAGGCTCTACCTCCCATAGTACATTTAGAGACCGTAGGTACCACGAGCAGGCCTGATAACTGAAGGCTCTACCTCCCATAGTACATTTAGAGACCGTAGGTACCACGAGCAGGCCTGATAACTGAAGGCTCTACCTCCCATAGTACATTTAGAGACCGTAGGTACCACGAGCAGGTCTGATAACTGAAGGCTCTACCTCCCATAGTACATTTAGAGACCGTAGGTACCACGAGCAGGCCTGATAACTGAAGGCTCTACCTCCCATAGTACATTTAGAGACTGTAGGTACCACGAGCAGGCCTGCATTCTGGGAGCGTAATGTTCTCGACGGGTAGTACGGCACTATTAACTCTTTAAGATAAGATGGTGCCTGACCATTTAGAGGTTTGTAAGTGAGAAGAAGGATTTTAAATTCTATTCTAGATTTTATAGGGAGCCAGTGCAGAGAAGCCAATACAGGAGTAATGTGGTCCCTTTTCCTAGTTCTAGTCAGAACACGAGCTGCAGCATTTTGGACTAGTTGAAGAGTCTTTAGAGGCTCAGGCTGATTTTGAAACCGCTGACTACATACTACTAACTGCATACTAGGTTCAACAGTAGTCTGTAGTTTGAACTCCAGTCGGTGGTTATTCTGCAGTAAACCAGGCTGAGCTGGTTTCTGGTCTTGGGATGAGGAAGTAAACAACAGCCCAGCTGACGTCAAACGCCGCTACAGCGCAGCGTCCACTTACAGTCTGAACAAAGCTGACGAGAGATTTATTTAGAGTTTCATGATTTAGAGAATCAACAAAGATAACTGCTGGTGTCTTTGTGAGGTTTGGTCTGATTGGGATTACTTCCTCTGTTACCATGCTGTCGTTCATTTCCATCTCTGACCTGACGCTTTGCATTGTGGGAAACGGTACGCCAGGGAGACTGGTCTGATGCAGACTGTAGATTCTTCCTGAATAAGTACGACATCTGGATATTTTAGGCAAACTGAGGATCTCACATTTGTTCACAAACTGCATTTTAGTCACCTCAGTATGAACTACAGCCACAGCCTACAGCATACTGGTTGTACTGGTATGGTTCTCACTGGTTGTACTGGTATGGTTCTCACTGGTTGTACTGGTATGGTTCTCACTGGTTGAACTGGTTGAACTGGTATGGTTCTCACTGGTTGTACTGGTATGGTTCTCACTGGTTGTACTGGTATGGTTCTCACTGGTTGTACTGGTATGGTTCTCACTGGTTGTACTGGTATGGTTCTCACTGGTTGTACTGGTATGGTTCTCACTGGTTGAACTGGTATGGTTCTCACTGGTTGTACTGGTATGGTTCTCACTGGTTGTACTGGTATGGTTCTCACGTGTTGAACTGGTATGGTTCTCACTGGTTGAACTGGTATGGTTCTCACTGGTTGTACTGGTATGGTTCTCACTGGTTGTACTGGTATGGTTCTCACTGGTTGTACTGGTATGGTTCTCACTGGTTGTACTGGTATGGTTCTCACTGGTTGTACTGGTATGGTTCTCACTGGTTGAACTGGTATGGTTCTCACTGGTTGTACTGGTATGGTTCTCACTGGTTGTACTGGTATGGTTCTCACGTGTTGAACTGGTATGGTTCTCACTGGTTGAACTGGTTGAACTGGTATGGTTCTCACTGGTTGTACTGGTATAGTTCTCACTGGTTGTACTCGTATGGTTCTCACTGGTTGTACTGGTATGGTTCTCACTGGTTGTACTGGTATGGTTCTCACTGGTTGTACTGGTATGGTTCTCACTGGTTGAACTGGTATGGTTCTCACTGGTTGTACTGGTATGGTTCTCACTGGTTGTACTGGTATGGTTCTCACGTGTTGAACTGGTATGGTTCTCACTGGTTGAACTGGTATGGTTCTCACTGGTTGTACTGGTATAGTTCTCACTGATTGTACTGGTATGGTTCTCACTGGTTGTACTGGTATGGTTCTCACTGGTTGTACTGGTATGGTTCTCACTGGTTGTACTGGTATGGTTCTCACTGGTTGTACTGGTATGGTTCTCGCTGGTTGAACTGGTATGGTTCTCACTGGTTGTACTGGTATGGTTCTCACTGGTTGAACTGGTATGGTTCTCACTGGTTGTACTGGTATGGTTCTCACTGGTTGTACTGGTATGGTTCTCACGTGTTGAACTGGAATGGTTCTCACTGGTTGAACTGGTTGAACTGGTATGGTTCTCACTGGTTGAACTGGTATGGTTCTCACTTGTTGAACTGGCATTGTTCTTACTGGTTGTACTGGTATTGTTGTCACTGGCTGTACTGGTATTATTCTCACTGGTTGAACTGGTTTCTGTGGTTGCAGGTGAAATGGGCTGTCTGGGAGGGAAGACGGAGGAAGAACGTCTGGATGAAAAAGCGAAACGCGAAGCGAACAAGAAGATCGAGAGACAGCTGCAGAAAGAGAGGCAGGCGTACAAAGCTACACACAGACTGTTACTACTCGGTGAGTCTGTGTCGCTAACTTATCTACTCCTTAGCTTTACGTCTGTCTCGCCAACCTTCTGCCCTCATCTGTCTCTCTCTCACCTGTTTGTTTCCCACATGCTCGTCTCTCACCTGTCTGTCTGCAGGAGCAGGAGAATCAGGTAAAAGTACGATCGTGAAGCAGATGAGGATTCTTCATGTTGACGGTTTTAACGCTGAGTGAGTCAAACTTTTAGTACTTAATTCAAACCACTGTGAGTGTCCAGGTGTTTGTTTTCATCGTTCTCATGTATTAATGTGTGATAAATATTTTCTTTTATTTGAGGAAATATCACCAAGAGAACATGAAACACAGGAAACATATCGTGTCCTGGTATTAGCTGCAGCTCTACACCTGTAATTGTTCCCTCGAAAAGACAAGTCGGATTAATTTCTCCTCCACCGTTGTTGATTCTGATTGGTCATTAAGGAAGGGTGACCCTGAAGGTCATGTTGGTGTTCCAAAAGTTGAACTGTTTTACACTGAGAGCGCTGTGAGCTGTATGGGTAGAAAAGTTAGAGGGTTTGACTGACAGGGGCCCTGAAAGGAATTAGAAGATCAGTTACACATTTCAATATTCAAATATCTTTTTATTTACTCACGGGGCCCCCAGGACCCCTGTCACAGTTACAAAATACAGCTGACACTCAGGGCGTTTAATGCAGGAAACGCAGAAAACACGGAGAGTCTGAAAATGCTGAACACATGATCTGTTCTGGTTTAGTTTAGAAAATAAACAATGCCAGCACAGAAACAGGCCTTCACAGCCGAGGTCTGCTCTGATGAAATCTTTGTTTTCAGAGAGAAGCAGCAGAAGATTCAAGACATCAGGAAGAACGTGAAGGATGCCATCGTGGTACGTCACATCACCTGCATTACATCACCTGCAATATCTGACTTGTAACACAGAAACACAACATCTGTGGTTGGTTCAGTGAAGGTATGACGCTTGAGTCCTGGTTTGATGAAGTCATTAAAACATTAAAATGTTGGTGTGTGTTTGTGTGTGTGTGTTACAGACCATCGTGTCAGCTATGAGCATGCTGACTCCGCCCATTCCTCTGGGTAACCCTGGTTACCAGTTCAGAGTTGACTACATTAAGAGCATCGCCCCACTGTCTGACTTTGAATACACAGAGGTAACACACACACAGTGACATCAAGGAATGATCTGGCAGTTCTTAGTTGTGATAGGTTGAACCTGAATCATTAAACTTTGATTTCCTCACATTAGAGGGTCTGTGTGAAATAACATCATGATGCAGATTAGACAACTCCTTAGTGTGAGCATGAAGTGTTGATAAAAGCAGCATATCCATGTTTAGAGAATTTCATTGGCTACAAGAAATGTCAGTCATCAGAACAGTCGCGTTCAATTGGCCGTCAAAACTGAGAAGTTGAGAAGTGTGTATCAGAGCAGCTTGTTTCTTTCTTGAATAATAGACCATTTACTCTTCACCCCGTGCAGTTTGGCTTCAGGGCCCATCACTCTGCAGAAACGGCTGTTTCTTTTTAGAGACAGTCAGAGCAATGGTTGGGGGCGGCAGTAGCTCAGTCCGTAGGGACTTGGGTTGGGAACTGGAGGGTCGCCGGTTCAAGTCCCGAGGACCAAAATATGGAAGTTGTTCTGGTAGCTGGAGAGCACTGTCGAGGTGCCCTTGAGCAAGGCACCGAATCCCCAAAATGCTCTGGTGCGCTCCCTGCTTAGCAGTGTGTAGCAGCCCCACTCTGACATCTCTCCACTAACACACGTCCACAGGTGTTGTTTGTGCATGGGTTTGATCGGGGCCTGTGTGTGAGAAGCATGTCCCAAAAAAAAATAACAGTGTAAATCGAATTTCCCCTCGGGGATTAATAAAGTATATCAACAAGGTGTTGTTGGTGCTGTGTTTTTAGACCTTCAACCATCAGGTCCTAATTACCAAACTGTCTGCTTTTAACCTCTCCCAGTTGGCACTCAAATGGTTTGAGTCATATTTAACTGGTAGAAGTCAGTATGTTTCTGTAAACAACCAACGTTCATCAACTCTTAACTTACGCACCGGGGTACCACAAGGATCGATACTTGGCCCGCTTTTGTTGAGTCTATATATATTAATGATCTGCCGTCGGTTTGATATCAAAACACAAATGTATGCGGATGACACCGTAGTATATGTGCATGCCAAGACAAAACACCCGGCTGCTGCCAAACTCACCGCAGCCATGGATCAGATAACCAACTGGCTAAAGCGTTCCTGCCTTCAACTTCATGTAGATAAAACTGTAGGAATGTTTTCCACAAAAAGACCATGTAACGTTGGGCCGTCAGTGTGTGTGCTTACTGTATTGGACATGTGTAATATGGTTATAAGGTCACATGAATGCAGACTACCCTTACCCTTTATTCCAAGATTAGAAGACAAACAGTGTAATGGTTCAACTCAAATGAGAATGTGGATCAGTGAGCGCAAAATACAACAACAAAACTTTGGACTGTCAGTCGACTTTAAGCTAAATCTGAAGAATCAGGGGACAGGCCAAGTCAGGTCAGTCCTCAAGAGGAGAAGAAAACTCCTTCATATAATATCTGTTTGTTGAGCGGAGGCTGGACCCATCGTTTCTGATGCATTCAAATCAGGAAGTCATAACGCTGTTTGTGACCCAGCATCAAGCAGATCTGTGGCTCCACTTTAAATGTTTTGTAGTAGAAAAGATTGTTTGCTGTAGTTTCATGCGGATATTCTGTTGATAGTGATCAATAAATCATCACCAGAATACTGCAGAGGAGCTGGTATGTCATTAGCCTGGATCATTTCCTGCCTGTTTGTAATTGTCCTCAAAGACTGTTTTTCTTGCACACACCAAACCCTGCTGATCCGTGATTGGTCAATACTGCTGGGCCTACAAACAGAAACCAGAACACTTCACATGCTGATAATCCAGACCCCTGTGTACTTAGAGATGTTCTGCACGTTTTGGGGAGGATTTGTTCTGTTGTATTCCTGGCGTTCCTGTTGCCCACACGTCATTACTGCTGAAGTGGAGGTCGGAGCAGGCCGTGCATGAATGTGTGTAAAGCCCTGAGACAAAAACGTCTGGGTCAAATGATGACATGAAGAGCAAGGTCTCACCTGAAGTCAGCCATGAGCAGGTGAACTCACCTGAAACAGGTGAATTGTTCCTCTGAAGCACCACAAGAGTCTGTTGTTTGTTTAAATGATGATAATGACATGATGTAAGAAGTGAACATGGGATTCAACCCTGTGTGTGTGTGTGTGTGTGTGTGTGTGTGTGTGTGTGTGTGTGTGTGTGTGTGTGTGTGTGTGTGTGTGTGTGTGTGTGTGTGTGTGTGTGTGTGTGTGTGTGTGTGTGTGTGTGTGTGTGTGTGTGTGTGTGTGTGTGTGTGTGTGTGTGTGTGTGTGTGTGTGTGTGTGTGTGTGTGTGTGTGTGTGTGTGTGTGTGTGTGTGTGTGTGTGTGTGTCCACCTGAGGCCTCATTATCTACACATCTACAGTCTCTAAAGACACAAAACAAACGTCTTCCTGTCGTCTCTAAACTCTTCTGCTGTCACACATTAATAAACGACACAGATCTTCACCTGAACGTTGAGCTTCACTTGAGCGCATAAAAAGAAGCTCGTACAGGCTGATGTATAGATATAACATGTCATATTTATATGTATAATAAAGGGAGTGAATGAACAGCTACTTACTTTAATGATTTTAGAAAGTTTTTATAAAAAGACAAAAAATGTTTTCGTCCCTGAAATCTTGAATCTGAGTTTTCGGACCTTCTGCGTGGATTTTGTGCTTCCTGCTGAACTGTTTGTTTGATTCTTACATTTATTTTCATGTAAGTTTCATTTACATTTTTCTCCTAATTAATTCTGATTATTAAAGATGGTCTCATCCAGTAAGTGTTACAGAATATATAGAAGATTGCCAAAGTGTGGAAACAGGCTCCTTTGTTGATCGTATTGCTAAATAGAAATTGTCATTGGATCTACATGAACATTCTCCAGGTGTTCCTCAGGGCTCTATTCTTAGTCCTCTTTTATTCTCCACAGATATAAACTTCATGTTCTCGTCCACTCGTGAGCTGTGATGTACATCTTTATGCAGATGAAACTCTTCTCTATACATCAGGCTCTTCATAAAGTGACCGTTATCTCATTGATTTCAGATCATCAAACATGAGTTTGTTTGAAATTCTGACTAAGCTAAATACTTCCTGGGTGATCAACAACACTACAGATAGTCTGCAGGCTTCTGACTCAAACTGTTGGATGTTGTAAATACTGACGACTCTGTAACTCTGACTCAAACACTGAACTCCATACAGACGCATCGAGCCGCCAAATCTCTGAAACTAAAGTCTCTAATTTCCCATTTTACAAGGACTCAAAGAACTTCCTGTCATTAATCTGTTTATTCTCATTAGATCATGTCTCTCTCTCAGGACTTCTTTGAGCATGCTCAGAAGCTGTGGGAAGACGACGGCGTGAAGGCGTGTTTTGAACGCTCCAATGAATATCAGCTGATTGACTGCGCTAAGTAGTAAGTAGCACATGCACATGCACTCTTTGGCAGGTAAGTGGTGCATACTGACATAATGTAGGCAGGTGTGTTCCTGTAGTCCGTCTGCAGCATTTCCTTTTCATTATTACCCAACATACACACACGCACACACACACACACACACACACACACACACACACACACACACACACACACACACACACACAGACTCAGTCTTCCACTCAACATACTTTCCCAATGGACCAATAATAACGCTCCACTAATCCTGAGGGGGCAGATGCTGCATAGTTAAGAATAGAATAACCTAATCGTGTGTGTGTGTGTGTGTGTGTGTGTGTGTGTGTGTGTGTGTGTGTGTGTGTGTGTGTGTGTGTGTGTGTGTGTGTGTGTGTGTGTGTGTGTGTGTGTGTGTGTGTGTGTGTGTGTGTGTGTGTGTGTGTGTGTGTGTGTGTGTGTGTGTGTGTGTGTGTGTGTGTGTGTGTGTGTGTGTGTGTGTGTGTGTGTGTGTGTGTGTGTGTGTGTGTGTGTGTGTGTGTGTGTGTGTGTGTGCGCGTTCACTCAGCTTTTTGGACAGGTTAGACTCAGTCAGAAGAACAGACTACACACCTACTGACCAGGTAATGACCCAGCCAATCACATTGCAGCCTTGTGATGACTCATGTGTTGCCGGCTTCTCTGTTGAATCGTTTTTCTTCTTCTCCTGCAGGATCTATTGCGATGCCGTGTTTTGACTTCAGGGATTTTTTGAAACCAGGTTTCAGGTCGACAAGGTCAACTTCCAGTGAGTGTTAAGCCCCGCCCCCTCTGTCCACCTGCATCAGTTACTCTCTCTTCTGTTTGACTGCTGCAGTTAGTTATTGAATCATCATGGGAACTGTAGTTTCAACAATCAGAGCATCAAGAATCAAATATTATCATATTTACACATTTTTAATCATTCCTTTATCTTCTATTGACATTTATTTTGAATATTTACCTGTTTATTAATTACCTGACAAACACACCTGTCTGTCTGTCAGTATGTTTGATGTAGGAGGACAGCGAGACGAGCGAAGGAAGTGGATTCAGTGCTTTAATGGTGAGTAAATGTATGAACAGTTGTATTAAAGGGGACATATTATGAAAAATCACCTTGTACAGTGTTTTTGAACATTTATCTGGGTAACCTGAGAGTCTACTGACCCACAACATGTGAAATAAATCCATCCAGTCCTTTGTTTGTGGTCTGCAGAAGTCTTACAACACAGAGAAAAATGCTCTGTTTCTAATGTGCTCTCCTTGTGACATCACAGTGGGATTCTGGTAAAAAAAATACCCTCCTCTTTTCTGTTGTCTCTGGCAGCCATGTTTTTCCCAGGGGGCACGCTGACGAGTTGTCATGGAAGCTCAAAGCTGAACTCGTCGGCACACCCCGCAGAAGAGAGGGGCAGGGTGAGAGGGGGCTCATTGCATTTAAAGAGACACACACCAAAACGGAGCGTTCTGAGAGAGCTGGTTTCTACAGGGTCACAAACCTCCTCTGGTGCTTGATTCATGTTATATTTGGACCAAAGCACAGATGTTTCATTTAGACCACAGAGGACTGTTTGAAAAGGTGGAGAAGGGGGAAAATATGTCTTCTTTAAACAGACCGTTGTACAGGTGTGTATGAACAGACAGGTGTTGAGTCTGAGTCTGTGTTCAGATGTGACCGCCATCATCTTTGTGGCGGCGAGCAGCAGCTACAACATGGTGATCAGAGAGGACAACTCCACCAACCGGCTCCGAGAGTCCCTCGACCTGTTCAGGTCCATCTGGACCAACAGGTAACATGCTGCTCTCCAATTGGCTGTAAAGCCTCTTTGCTCTCTGATTGGCTGAAGATAGCCCTCTTTTCTCTCTGATTGGCTGTGGATAACCCTTTGTGCTCTCTAGTGGTGCATTCAAGTGGTGTCGGACACATCGTAAAAATGAGTTTCCGAGTCGTAAAATGCACATGAACACCTGCTCAAGTCGGAACAACAACTCGGAAAAGAATGAGGTGCCCGACTTGACGTCAGAATCGTCATCACCTGGGGGGCAAAATATGTTTTGTTAATGTGAACATACTATTTATTAATTCACGTATTGCACATCCACTTTTTACTCAAATAAAACTTTCAACAGTTACATTTCTGATCTTCTTCGTAGTATCAACGCTGTTGTTACGACATTCGTGAACAAACTGAAGTTTGAAGAACGACTTCACAACTCGGAAACTTGCACCACCCGAGCAGCACATGAATGCAGTAATAGTTTATTGTCGTTAACACTCTCTGGTCTCTGATTGGCTGTAGTTAACCCTCTCTTCTTTCTGATTGGCTGCAGGTTTCTCAAGACAATCTCTGTGATCTTGTTCCTGAATAAACAAGACGTCCTTGCTGACAAGATTCTGGCAGGAAAATCTAAACTGGAAGATTATTTCCCTGAATACACAAACTACCAAGTTCCTGCTGAAGGTAAGCAACAACAAATATACATAAATACACACAAATCAGGGCGATGCCAGGGGAGGGGCCTATTTCAGAGACTCGACAAACTCTCAGTCCAGCTCTGAGGTGATTTACCTTCAGGTGGGAATCTCTGACTCTCTGCTTCTAGAGCAGCTGATTAGATTTTCTGTCAACTCTGAGTCGATTCACTCGTTCAGCACATGCACCACGCCTATAAAAAGACAACATTGATGGAGCCCAGATACTACGATTCACCTTGGCTACAGGCCAGGGCGCCGCCAGGGCACCTCCGGGCCCCCTCAAAAGATCTCACATTGGGCCCCAGTACCACGGCTCAAACTAGCCCTGGAGAACTTCTATAACCACAACTCCATCACACAAATGACCCCTTTGTCAGGACGGTATTTATTCTCCTCATCACTCAGGGAGGGCCAATCATAATGCTGCACCTGTGTGCCTGTGTGTGTGTGTGTGTGTGCCTGTGTGTGTGTGTGTGTGTGTGTGTGTGTGTGTGTGTGTGTGTGTGTGTGTGTGTGTGTGTGTGTGTGTGTGTGTGTGTGTGTGTGTGTGTGTGTGTGTGTGTGTGTGTGTGTGTTGTGTGTGTGTGTGTGTGTGTGTGTGTGTGTGTGTGTGTGTGTGTGTGTGTGTGTGTGTGTGTGTGTGTGTGTGTGTGTGTGTGTGTGTGTGTGTGTGTGTGTTGTGTGGTGTGTGTGTGTGTGTGTGTGTGTGTGTGTGTGTGTGTTGTGTGTGTGTGTGTGTGTGTGGTGTGTGTGTGTGTGTGTGTGTGTGTGTGTGTGTGTGTGTGTGTGTGTGTGTGTGTGTGTGTGTGTGTGTGTGTGTGTGTGTGTAGCTGTTCCAGATGCTGATGAAGACCCAAAAGTGACCAGAGCCAAGTTCTTCATCAGAGACGAGTTTCTGGTAATACAAAGAATGTCTCTCTCTCTCTAATCCAGTGTCTCTCTGACCTGTCTCTCTCTTTCTGACCTGTCTGTCTCTGACCTGTCTCTCTCTGACCTGTCTCTCTCTCTTTCTGACCTGTCTCTCTCTGACCTGTCTGTCTCTCTTTCTGACCTGTCTGTCTCTCTTTCTGACCTGTCTCTCTCTTTCTGACCTGTCTGTCTCTCTCTGACCTGTCTCTCTCTTTCTGACCTGTCTGTCTCTGACCTGTCTCTCTCTCTTTCTGACCTGTCTGTCTCTGACCTGTCTCTCTCTCTTTCTGACCTGTCTGTCTCTGACCTGTCTCTCTCTCTTTCTGACCTGTCTGTCTCTGACCTGTCTCTCTCTCTTTCTGACCTGTCTGTCTCTGACCTGTCTCTCTCTTTCTGACCTGTCTGTCTCTGACCTGTCTCTCTCTCTTTCTGACCTGTCTGTCTCTGACCTGTCTCTCTCTCTTTCTAACCTGTCTGTCTCTGACCTGTCTCTCTCTCTTTCTGACCTGTCTGTCTCTGACCTGTCTTTCTCTTTCTGACCTATCTGTCTCTGACCTGTCTCTCTCTCTTTCTGACCTGTCTGTCTCTGACCTGTCTCTCTCTCTTTCTGACCTGTCTGTCTCTGACCTGTCTCTCTCTCTTTCTGACCTGTCTGTCTCTGACCTGTCTCTCTCTCTTTCTGACCTGTCTGTCTCTGACCTGTCTTTCTCTTTCTGACCTGTCTGTCTCTGACCTGTCTCTCTCTCTTTCTGACCTGTCTGTCTCTGACCTGTCTTTCTCTTTCTGACCTGTCTCTCTCTCTTTCTGACCTGTCTGTCTCTGACCTATCTCTCTCTCTTTCTGACCTGTCTGTCTCTAACCTGTCTCTCTCTCTTTCTGACCTGTCTGTCTCTGACCTGTCTCTCTCTCTTTCTAACCTGTCTGTCTCTGACCTGTCTCTCTCTCTTTCTGACCTGTCTGTCTCTGACCTGTCTCTCTCTCTTTCTGACCTGTCTGTCTCTGACCTGTCTTCTCTTTCTGACCTGTCTGTCTCTGACCTGTCTCTCTCTCTTTCTGACCTGTCTGTCTCTGACCTGTCTCTCTCTTTCTGACCTATCTGTCTCTGACCTGTCTTTCTCTTTCTGACCTGTCTGTCTCTGACCTGTCTCTCTCTCTTTCTGACCTGTCTGTCTCTGACCTGTCTCTCTCTCTTTCTGACCTGTCTGTCTCTGACCTGTCTCTTTCTCTTTCTGACCTGTCTGTCTCTGACCTGTCTCTCTCTCTTTCTGACCTGTCTGTCTCTGACCTGTCTCTCTCTCTTTCTAACCTGTCTGTCTCTGACCTGTCTCTCTCTCTTTCTAACCTGTCTGTCTCTAACCTGTCTCTCTCTCTTTCTGACCTGTCTGTCTCTGACCTGTCTCTCTCTCTTTCTGACCTGTCTGTCTCTAACCTGTCTCTCTCTTTCTAACCTGTCTGTCTCTGACCTGTCTCTCTCTCTTTCTGACCTGTCTGTCTCTGACCTGTCTTTCTCTTTCTGACCTGTCTGTCTCTGACCTGTCTCTCTCTCTTTCTGACCTGTCTGTCTCTAACCTGTCTCTCTCTCTTTCTGACCTGTCTGTCTCTGACCTGTCTCTCTCTTTCTGACCTGTCTGTCTCTGACCTGTCTCTCTCTTTCTGACCTGTCTGTCTCTGACCTGTCTCTCTCTCTTTCTGACCTGTCTGTCTCTGACCTGTCTTTCTCTTTCTGACCTGTCTGTCTCTGACCTGTCTCTCTCTTTCTGACCTGTCTGTCTCTGACCTGTCTCTCTCTCTTTCTGACCTGTCTGTCTCTGACCTGTCTCTCTCTCTTTCTGACCTGTCTCTCTCTTTCTGACCTGTCTGTCTCTGACCTGTCTCTCTCTCTTTTTGACCTGTCTGTCTCTGACCTGTCTCTCTCTCTTTCTGACCTGTCTCTCTCTTTCTGACCTGTCTCTCTCTCTTTCTGACCTGTCTGTCTCTGACCTGTCTTCCTCTTTCTGACCTGTCTGTCTCTGACCTGTCTCTCTCTCTTTCTGACCTGTCTGTCTCTGACCTGTCTCTCTCTCTTTCTGACCTGTCTGTCTCTGACCTGTCTCTCTCTCTTTCTGACCTGTCTGTCTCTAACCTGTCTCTCTCTCTTTCTGACCTGTCTGTCTCTAACCTGTCTCTCTCTCTTTCTGACCTGTCTCTCTCTGACCTGTCTCTCTCTTTTTCTGACCTGTTTTTCTCTTTCTGACCTGTCTGTCTCTCTTTCTGACCTGTCTGTCTCTAACCTGTCTCTCTCTCTTTCTGACCTGTCTGTCTCTGACCTGTCTCTCTCTTTCTGACCTGTCTGTCTCTGACCTGTCTCTCTCTCTTTCTGACCTGTCTGTCTCTGACCTGTCTCTCTCTCTTTCTGACCTGTCTCTCTCTTCTGACCTGTCTGTCTCTGACCTGTCTCTCTCTCTTTTTGACCTGTCTGTCTCTGACCTGTCTCTCTCTCTTTCTGACCTGTCTCTCTCTTTCTGACCTGTCTCTCTCTCTTTCTGACCTGTCTGTCTCTGACCTGTCTTCCTCTTTCTGACCTGTCTGTCTCTGACCTGTCTCTCTCTCTTTCTGACCTGTCTGTCTCTAACCTGTCTCTCTCTCTTTCTGACCTGTCTCTCTCTGACCTGTCTCTCTCTTTTTCTGACCTGTTTTTCTCTTTCTGACCTGTCTGTCTCTCTTTCTGACCTGTCTGTCTCTAACCTGTCTCTCTCTCTTTCTGACCTGTCTGTCTCTGACCTGTCTTTCTCTTTCTGACCTGTCTGTCTCTGACCTCTCTCTCTCTTTCTGACCTGTCTGTCTCTGACCTGTCTCTCTCTTTCTGACCTGTCTGTCTCTGACCTGTCTTTCTCTTTCTGACCTGTCTGTCTCTGACCTGTCTCTCTCTTTCTGACCTATCTGTCTCTAACCTCTCTCTCTCTCTTTCTGACCTGTCTGTCTCTGACCTGTCTCTCTCTCTTTCTGACCTGTCTGTCTCTGACCTGTCTTTCTCTTTCTGACCTGTCTGTCTCTGACCTGTCTCTCTCTCTTTCTGACCTGTCTGTCTCTGACCTGTCTTTCTCTTTCTGACCTGTCTGTCTCTGACCTGTCTCTCTCTCTTTCTGACCTGTTTGTCTCCAACCTGTCTCTCTCTCTTTCTGACCTGTCTCTCTCTTTGTGACCTGTCTGTCTCTGACCTGTCTTTCTCTTTCTGACCTGTCTGTCTCTGACCTGTCTCTCTCTTTCTGACCTGTCTCTCTCTCTTTCTGACCTGTCTGTCTCTAACCTGTCTCTCTCTCTTCTGACCTGTCTGTCTCTGACCTGTCTTTCTCTTTCTGACCTGTCTGTCTCTGACCTGTCTCTCTCTCTTTCTGACCTGTCTGTCTCTAACCTATCTCTCTCTCTTTCTGACCTATCTGTCTCTGACCTGTCTCTCTCTTTCTGACCTGTCTGTCTCTGACCAGTCTTTCTCTTTCTGACCTGTCTGTCTCTGACCTGTCTCTCTCTTTCTGACCTGTCTCTCTCTTTCTGACCTGTCTGTCTCTGACCTGTCTCTCTCTCTTTCTGACCTGTCTCTCTCTTTCTGACCTGTCTGTCTCTGACCTGTCTCTCTCTCTTTCTGACCTGTCTGTCTCTGACCTGTCTCTCTCTTTCTGACCTGTCTGTCTCTGACCTGTCTCTCTCTTTCTGACCTGTCTGTCTCTGACCTGTCTCTCTCTCTTTCTGACCTGTCTGTCTCTGACCTGTCTCTCTCTCTTTCTGACCTGTCTGTCTCTGACCTGTCTCTTTCTCTTTCTGACCTGTCTGTCTCTGACCTGTCCTCTCTCTCTTTCTGACCTGTCTGTCTCTGACCTGTCTCTCTCTCTTTCTAACCTGTCTGTCTCTGACCTGTCTCTCTCTCTTTCTAACCTGTCTGTCTCTAACCTGTCTCTCTCTCTTTCTGACCTGTCTGTCTCTGACCTGTCTCTCTCTCTTTCTGACCTGTCTGTCTCTAACCTGTCTCTCTCTCTTTCTAACCTGTCTGTCTCTGACCTGTCTCTCTCTCTTTCTGACCTGTCTGTCTCTGACCTGTCTCTCTCTCTTTCTGACCTGTCTGTCTCTAACCTGTCTCTCTCTCTCTCTCTGACCTGTCTGTCTCTGACCTGTCTCTCTCTCTTTCTGACCTGTCTGTCTCTGACCTGTCTCTCTCTCTTTCTGACCTGTCTGTCTCTAACCTGTCTCTCTCTCTTTCTAACCTGTCTGTCTCTGACCTGTCTTTCTCTTTCTGACCTGTCTGTCTCTGACCTGTCTCTCTCTCTTTCTGACCTGTCTGTCTCTAACCTGTCTCTCTCTCTTTCTGACCTGTCTGTCTCTGACCTGTCTCTCTCTTCTGACCTGTCTGTCTCTGACCTGTCTCTCTCTTTCTGACCTGTCTGTCTCTGACCTGTCTCTCTCTCTTTCTGACCTGTCTGTCTCTGACCTGTCTCTCTCTCTTTTTGACCTGTCTGTCTCTGACCTGTCTTTCTCTTTCTGACCTGTCTGTCTCTGACCTGTCTCTCTCTCTTTCTGACCTGTCTGTCTCTGACCTGTCTTTCTCTTTCTGACCTGTCTGTCTCTGACCTGTCTCTCTCTCTTTCTGACCTGTCTCTCTCTTTGTGACCTGTCTGTCTCTGACCTGTCTTTCTCTTTCTGACCTGTCTATCTCTGACCTGTCTCTCTCTTTCTGACCTGTCTCTCTCTCTTTCTGACCTGTCTGTCTCTAACCTGTCTCTCTCTCTTTCTGACCTGTCTGTCTCTGACCTGTCTTTCTCTTTCTGACCTGTCTGTCTCTGACCTGTCTCTCTCTCTTTCTGACCTGTCTGTCTCTAACCTATCTCTCTCTCTTTCTGACCTATCT
Organism: Tautogolabrus adspersus; assembly: GCA_020745685.1. Lineage (NCBI taxonomy): Eukaryota > Metazoa > Chordata > Actinopteri > Labriformes > Labridae > Tautogolabrus > Tautogolabrus adspersus. The sequence goes on along the minus strand of CM036551.1, from coordinate 361,207 downwards.
GTCTCTGACCTGTCTCTCTCTTTCTGACCTGTCTGTCTCTGACCTGTCTTTCTCTTTCTGACCTGTCTGTCTCTGACCTGTCTCTCTCTTTCTGACCTATCTGTCTCTAACCTGTCTCTCTCTCTTTCTGACCTGTCTGTCTCTGACCTGTCTCTCTCTCTTTTTGACCTGTCTGTCTCTGACCTGTCTTTCTCTTTCTGACCTGTCTGTCTCTGACCTGTCTCTCTCTCTTTCTGACCTGTCTGTCTCTGACCTGTCTCTCTCTTTCTGACCTGTCTGTCTCTGACCTGTCTCTCTCTTTCTGACCTGTCTCTGACCTGTCTCTCTCTCTTTCTGACCTGTCTTTCTCTTTCTGACCTGTCTGTCTCTGACCTGTCTCTCTCTTTCTGACCTGTCGTCTCTGACCTGTCTCTCTCTTTCTGACCTGTCTCTCTCTCTTTCTGACCTGTCTTTCTCTTTCTGACCTGTCTGTCTCTGACCTGTCTCTCTCTTTCTGACCTGTCTGTCTCTGACCTGTCTCTCCTCTTTCTGACCTGTCTGTCTCTGACCTGTCTCTCTCTCTTTCTGACCTGTCTGTCTCTGACCTGTCTTTCTCTCTTTCTGACCTGTCTGTCTCTGACCTGTCTCTCTCTCTTTCTGACCTGTCTTTCTCTTTCTGACCTGTCTGTCTCTGACCTGTCTCTCTCTTTCTGACCTGTCTCTCTCTTTCTGACCTGTCTGTCTCTGACCTGTCTCTCTCTTTCTGACCTGTCTGTCTCTGACCTGTCTCTCTCTTTCTGACCTATCTTTCTGACCTGTCTCTCTCTCTTTCTGACCTGTCTGTCTCTGACCTGTCTCTCTCTTTCTGACCTGTCTGTCTCTGACCTGTCTCTCTCTTTCTGACCTGTCTGTCTTTCAGAGGATCAGCACGGCGAGTGGCGATGGGAAACATTACTGTTATCCTCACTTCACCTGCGCCATCGACACTGAAAACATTCGTCGCGTTTTTAACGACTGTCGTGACATCATCCAACGCATGCACCTGCGTCAATACGAGCTTCTCTGATTGGTTGTGGGGATCTCACCTGGTCCCACCCACTGTGAAAATGCTAATCTATGACCTATCAACGCTAATAGGTGATCAGTACGGATCACAATCATGTATCACTCAGCTGGTTATTTGAAAGTCTTTCCTGCTGTGTTTATTTGTGTCGGGTGCAGGGGATTG
>CM036551.1:340000-355000 GCA_020745685.1 Tautogolabrus adspersus | reverse complement strand
GACAGAAATGTTTTATCACATCATAACTTTAATTTGACAAATGATCTCTTCTTTTTTATAACGTTGGACCATCTTCTTTATTAAGCATCTTTGTAACCTCTTCCTGACTGGACTTCCGCTCACGTGTTAATAATGATAAAAGGCTTTAAAGAGGCCGCTGAGATGAAACATGCTTTCTATCAATCAATGATCATTTCAAGTGAGTCAGAGCAACTTGTTCTAACAAGGTCACTTCCGTTCTGTCAGAAAACTGCTAACTACAAAACAGCCTGAAAGATTCCTTTCTAGGGGCAGTGCGCATGCGTAAGAGGTAGTGATCCGTCTCGCCCACAGAGGATCTTTGGCCCGCTGCCTGCGTGCCCCTGCAGTGTACGTGCTGGCGCAAAGCGCGGCCTTCCGCTCTGCGCTCGTCCTCATCATCAACAACAACAACAACCGGACAAAGTGTGTACCGGATCCCGGCGCGCTGACACACCCGAAGGATCAGGCTCGCACCGGGTCTCTGTGACGGTAAGAGCCCGCTCCCGGCCCCGCGCTCTCCTCGTCCCCCTCTTCGGCCGTTGCTTCCGCGGGGATGTCCTGCGCGCTCTCGAGCCGTTCATGGCCGCTCGAGCCCCGTCTCGTTCGTGTTGCGAGGCCGCGGCGCCGATGCTCGCGTGCCTGCGTATCGGTCCCGGGGACGGCGGAGCGCAGCAAGCACGCGGCCCGCTCCCCGTCCGGCCGATGGTGACATCGGTGAGCGGGTTTCCCGGAGAGAGGACGATGAGGGAAAGAGACGCCATTTTGTGTCAGAACGGAGCAGCAGGCCGAACTGTGTCCGCCATTTAACAAAAAACCCGAGTTAAAGCCCGATATGAGACACACTGCGGCCGGGACACACACACACACACACACACACACACACACACACACACACACACACACACACTGACTCTAATGAACCGGGAGGAATCTCCGGTCACCTGCTCTTCACCGTGAACTTTAATCTTTACAAGATGTTAATGTGAGATTAGCATGCTAGTTTCCGGTAGCCTCGTCGATGAACCCGCTCCTGTTTAAATATCAGCGTTAGCCGGTTAGCCTAGCCCGCTTCAGCCCGGGTTAAATGAACTGAGTCTGAGTGATAGGTATCGGGACTCGGTGACCGCTCACGGTACAGGTCACACTCGGACCTGTTGACCCGGGTGAGTCCGGGTAAACACACCGGTACTGTGCCTGTTGCTCACAGCTGGCCGCGCTCTGTCCGCACGTTCACTAAATGAAGCGTGCACACGCTCCAGAGCGCGTGTCCGCGTTAAGAGCTGTACATGAACTGATTGTGGTGGGGGGGGATCTGCCTTTGAGCCAGGGACAGACACCTGCAGACACATAGTGTGTGTGTGTGTGTGTCTTTGTCTCTGTGTGTGTGTGTGTGTGTGTCTTTGTCTGTGTGTGTGTGTGTGTGTCTTTGTCTCTGTGTGTGTGTCTTTGTCAATGTGTGTGTGTGTGTCTTTGTCTGTGTGTGTGTGTGTGTGTGTGTGTCTTTGTCTCTGTGTGTGTGTGTGTGTCTTTGTCAATGTGTGTGTGTGTGTGTCTTTGTCTGTGTGTGTGTGTGTGTCTTTGTCTGTGTGTGTGTGTGTCTTTGTCAACGTGTGTGTGTGTGTCTTTGTCAACGTGTGTGTGTGTGTGTCTTTGTCAACGTGTGTGTGTGTGTCTTTGTCAACGTGTGTGTGTGTCTTTGTCAATGTGTGTGTGTGTGTGTCTTTGTCAACGTGTGTGTGTGTGTCTTTGTCTCTGTGTGTGTGTGTGTCTTTGTCTCTGTGTGTGTGTGTCTTTGTCAATGTGTGTGTGTGTGTGTCTTTGTCTCTGTGTGTGTGTATGTGTGTGTCTTTGTCAATGTGTGTGTGTGTGTCTTTGTCAATGTGTGTGTGTGTGTGTGTTTGTGTCTTTGTCTCTGTGTGTGTGTGTGTCTTTGTCTGTGTGTGTGTGTCTTTGTCAATGTGTGTGTGTGTGTCTTTGTCTGTGTGTGTGTGTGTGTCTTTGTCAATGTGTGTGTGTGTGTCTTTGTCTGTGTGTGTGTGTCTTTGTCAATGTGTGTGTGTGTGTCTTTGTCAATGTGTGTGTGTGTGTCTTTGTCAATGTGTGTGTGTGTGTGTCTTTGTCTCTGTGTGTGTGTGTGTGTCTTTGTCAATGTGTGTGTGTGTGTGTCTTTGTCAATGTGTGTGTGTGTGTGTGTGTGTGTGTGTCTTTGTCAACGTGTGTGTGTGTGTCTTTGTCTGTGTGTGTGTGTGTGTGTGTGTCTTTGTCAACGTGTGTGTGTGTGTGTCTTTGTCTCTGTGTGTGTGTGTGTCTTTGTCAACGTGTGTGTGTGTCTTTGTCAATGTGTGTGTTTGTGTGTGTGTGTGTGTGTGTGTCTTTGTCTCTGTGTGTGTCTTTGTCTCTGTGTGTGTTTGTGTGTGTGTGTTTGTCTGTGTGTGTGTGTGTGTGTGTCTTTGTCTGTCTCTGTGTGTGTGTGTGTGTCTTTGTCTGTCTGTGTGTGTGTGTGTGTGTGTCTTTGTTTGTCTCTGTGTGTGTCTGTGTGTGTGTGTTTGTCTCTGTGTGTGTGTGTGTGTTTGTCTCTGTGTGTGTGTCTTTGTCTGTCTGTGTGTGTGTTTGTCTCTGTGTGTGTGTGTGTGTGTGTCTTTGTCTGTCTGTGTGTGTGTGTGTGTGTCTTTGTCTGTCTGTGTGTGTGTTTGTCTCTGTGTGTGTGTGTGTGTGTGTCTTTGTCTGTCTGTGTGTGTGTGTCTTTGTCTGTCTGTGTGTGTGTGTGTGTCTTTGTCTGTCTGTGTGTGTGTTTGTCTCTGTGTGTGTCTGTGTGTGTGTGTGTGTGTACTTGTAGTGTAGCTCCTGCAGTCAGTAGGTTGGATTTAAATGAACCCAGGTGAAAGAACACAGAAGGGTGAAAGTTGATATTTCCTGTTTATAGTATAGTAGTACTTTATGAGTCGTTCCAACAGTCAGACTCAAACTCCCTCTCTCAGACTTTGTTGGTGTGTGTGTGTTTAGTGCTAACATAAAGTGTGGGGGGGGTTAAACCTCTAATAAGACACCTGATGTCTCACCTGTGTGCGCTCAGATGGCGGAAACAGTGAAGTACGTGGACGATGAACACAAGAGCATATTCTTGAAGCTGCTGAACGAGCAGCGTCTGGAGGGTGAGCACTGTGACATCGCCGTCGTAGTCGAAGACGTGAAGTTCAGAGCTCACCGCTGTGTGCTAGCCGCCTGCTCCAACTACTTCAAAAAACTCTTCAAAAAACACGAGGTACTGCATCAGCACACAACTACACACTGAGTACACACACAGCAAAGGGTAATGACTCTCTTTGTAATGACTCACCTGTACTGACTCTTTGTAATGACTCACCTGTACTGACTCTTTGTAATGACTCGCCTGTACTGACTCTTTGTAATGACTCGCCTGTACTGACTCTTTGTAATGACTCACCTGTACTGACTCTTTGTAATGACTCGCCTGTACTGACTCTTTCTAATGACTCGCTTGTACTGACTCTTTGTAATGACTCGCCTGTACTGACTCTTTGTAATGACTCACCTGTACTGACTCTTTGTAATGACTCGCTTGTACTGACTCTTTGTAATGACTCGCCTGTACTGACTCTTTGTAATGACTCACCTGTACTGACTCTTTGTAATGACTCGCCTGTACTGACTCTTTGTAATGACTCGCCTGTACTGACTCTTTGTAATGACTCGCCTGTACTGACTCTTTCTAATGACTCGCTTGTACTGACTCTTTGTAATGACTCGCTTGTACTGACTCTTTCTAATGACTCGCTTGTACTGACTCTTTGTAATGACTCGCTTGTACTGACTCTTTGTAATGACTCACCTGTACTGACTCTTTGTAATGACTCGCTTGTACTGACTCTTTGTAATGACTCGCCTGTACTGACTCTTTGTAATGACTCACCTGTACTGACTCTTTGTAATGACTCGCCTGTACTGACTCTTTGTAATGACTCGCTTGTACTGACTCTTTGTAATGACTCGCCTGTACTGACTCTTTGTAATGACTCGCCTGTACTGACTCTTTGTAATGACTCGCTTGTACTGACTCTTTGTAATGACTCGCTTGTCCTGACTCTTTGTAATGACTCGCTTGTACTGACTCTTTCTAATGACTCGCTTGTACTGACTCTTTCTAATGACTCACCTGTACTGACTCTTTGTAATGACTCGCCTGTACTGACTCTTTGTAATGACTCGCTTGTACTGACTCTTTGTAATGACTCGCTTGTACTGACTCTTTGTAATGACTCGCCTGTACTGACTCTTTGTAATGACTCGCTTGTACTGACTCTTTGTAATGACTCGCTTGTACTGACTCTTTGTAATGACTCGCCTGTACTGACTCTTTGTAATGACTCGCCTGTACTGACTCTTTGTAATGACTCGCTTGTACTGACTCTTTGTAATGACTCGCTTGTACTGACTCTTTGTAATGACTCGCCTGTACTGACTCTTTGTAATGACTCGCTTGTACTGACTCTTTGTAATGACTCGCCTGTACTGACTCTTTGTAATGACTCGCTTGTACTGACTCTTTGTAATGACTCGCCTGTACTGACTCTTTGTAATGACTCGCTTGTACTGACTCTTTGTAATGACTCGCTTGTACTGACTCTTTCTAATGACTCGCTTGTACTGACTCTTTGTAATGACTCGCTTGTACTGACTCTTTGTAATGACTCGCTTGTACTGACTCTTTCTAATGACTCGCTTGTACTGACTCTTTCTAATGACTCGCTTGTACTGACTCTTTGTAATGACTCGCTTGTACTGACTCTTTGTAATGACTCACCTGTACTGACTCTTTGTAATGACTCGCTTGTACTGACTCTTTGTAATGACTCGCTTGTACTGACTCTTTGTAATGACTCACCTGTACTGACTCTTTGTAATGACTCGCTTGTACTGACTCTTTGTAATGACTCGCTTGTACTGACTCTTTGTAATGACTCGCTTGTACTGACTCTTTGTAATGACTCGCTTGTACTGACTCTTTGTAATGACTCGCTTGTACTGACTCTTTGTACTGACTCACCTGTACTGACTCTTTGTAATGACTCACCTGTACTGACTCTTTGTAATGACTCGCTTGTACTGACTCTTTGTAATGACTCGCTTGTACTGACTCTTTGTAATGACTCGCTTGTACTGACTCTTTCTAATGACTCGCCTGTACTGACTCTTTGTAATGACTCGCTTGTACTGACTCTTTCTAATGACTCGCTTGTACTGACTCTTTGTAATGACTCGCTTGTACTGACTCTTTCTAATGACTCGCTTGTACTGACTCTTTCTAATGACTCGCTTGTACTGACTCTTTGTAATGACTCGCTTGTACTGACTCTTTGTAATGACTCGCTTGTACTGACTCTTTGTACTGACTCACCTGTACTGACTCTTTGTAATGACTCACCTGTACTGACTCTTTGTAATGACTCGCTTGTACTGACTCTTTGTAATGACTCGCTTGTACTGACTCTTTGTAATGACTCGCTTGTACTGACTCTTTGTAATGACTCACCTGTACTGACTCTTTGTAATGACTCACCTGTACTAACTCTTTGTAATGACTCGCTTGTACTGACTCTTTGTAATGACTCGCTTGTACTGACTCTTTGTAATGACTCGCTTGTACTGACTCTTTGTACTGACTCTTTGTAATGACTCGCTTGTACTGACTCTTTGTAATGACTCACCTGTACTGACTCTTTCTAATGACTCGCTTGTACTGACTCTTTGTAATGACTCACCTGTACTGACTCTTTGTAATGACTCGCTTGTACTGACTCTTTGTAATGACTCACCTGTACTGACTCTTTCTAATGACTCGCTTGTACTGACTCTTTGTAATGACTCACCTGTACTGACTCTTTCTAATGACTTGCTTGTACTGACTCTTTGTAATGACTCACCTGTACTGACTCTTTCTAATGACTCGCTTGTACTGACTCTTTCTAATGACTCGCTTGTACTGACTCTTTGTAATGACTCACTTGTACTGACTCTTTGTAATGACTCGCTTGTACTGACTCTTTGTAATGACTCACCTGTACTGACTCTTTCTAATGACTCGCTTGTACTGACTCTTTCTAATGACTCGCTTGTACTGACTCTTTGTAATGACTCGCTTGTACTGACTCTTTGTAATGACTCACCTGTACTGACTCTTTCTAATGACTCGCTTGTACTGACTCTTTGTAATGACTCGCTTGTACTGACTCTTTGTAATGACTCGCTTGTACTGACTCTTTGTAATGACTCGCTTGTACTGACTCTTTGTAATGACTCGCTTGTACTGACTCTTTGTACTGACTCACCTGTACTGACTCTTTGTAATGACTCGCTTGTAATGACTCGCTTGTACTGACTCTTTGTAATGACTCGCTTGTACTTACTCTTTGTAATGACTCGCTTGTACTGACTCTTTCTAATGACTCTCTTTTTAATGACTCACCTGTAATGACTCGCCTGTAATGACTCCCTTTATAATGACTCACTTGTGTGTGTGTCCTCAGGTGGATAACTCTTCAGTAATAGAGATCGATTTCATTCGCTCAGACATCTTCGAGGAAGTGTTGAACTATATGTACACCGCCAAGATCTCCGTCAAAAAGAGAGACGTCAACCTAATGATGTCATCAGGTCAGATCCTCGGCATCCGCTTCCTTGACAAGCTCTGCTCCCAGGTAACACACACACAGGTAACACACACTCCCAGGTAACACACACACAGGTAACACACACTCCCAGGTAACACACACTCCCAGGTAACACACACACAGGTAACACACACTCCCAGGTAACACACACACAGGTAACACACACTCCCAGGTAACACACACACAGGTAACACACACTCCCAGGTAACACACACTCCCAGGTAACACACACTCCCAGGTAACACACACAGGTAACACACACTCCCAGGTAACACACACTCCCAGGTAACACACACAGGTAACACGCACTCCCAGGTAACACACACACAGTTAACACACACTCCCAGGTAACACACACACAGGTAACACACACACAGGTTACACACTCCCATGTAACACACTCCCAGGTAACACACACACAGGTAACACACACACAGGTAGCACACACACAGGTTACACACTCCCAGGTAACACACTCCCAGGTAACACACACACAGGTAACACACACTCCCAGGTAACACACACAGGTAACACACACTCCCAGGTAACACACTCCCAGGTAACACACACACAGGTAACACACACTCCCAGGTAACACACACTCCCAGGTAACACACACAGGTAACACGCACTCCCAGGTAACACACACACAGGTAACACACACACAGGTAACACACACTCCCAGGTAACACACACACAGGTAACACACACACAGGTAACACACACTGCCAGGTAACACACACAGGTAACACACACTCCCAGGTAACACACACTCCCAGGTAACACACTCCCAGGTAACACACACACAGGTAACACACACTCCCAGGTAACACACACTCCCAGGTAACACACACAGGTAACACGCACTCCCAGGTAACACACACACAGGTAACACACTCCCAGGTAACACACACTCCCAGGCAACACACTCCCAGGTAACACACACTCCCAGGCAACACACTCCCAGGTAACACACACACAGGTAACACACACTCCCAGGTAACACACACTCCCAGGTAACACACACAGGTAACACGCACTCCCAGGTAACACACACACAGGTAACACACACTCCCAGGTAACACACTCCCAGGTAACACACACAGGTAACACACTCCCAGGTAACACACACAGGTAACACACACTCCCAGGTAACACACACACAGGTAACACACACTCCCAGGTAACACACACTCCCAGGTAACACACTCCCAGGTAACACACACTCCCAGGTAACACACACACAGGTAACACACACACAGGGACACACACACACAGGTAACACACACTCAGGGACACACACATACTGACACACTGTTTACACACCTTAGTGTAAATAGCATTCATTATGAAACTCTGAAGTCTTTGGAGTCAGTCTGAGTGTAGGTGTGTGTTTTTTTGCAGGTGACCTTCTCTGTGTAACCATAGCAACCAGCACATGATATGAAGAGATGCATTAAGTCATAAGAAATGTGACAATAGTGATACTGCCAGTGTCACCTGTGTAACAGGTAACGCTCCTCCCTCTGTCTGATGATGTGTCATGTGTCCTCAGAAACGAGACATGTCGTCAGAGGACAAAGAGAAGTTTCCTTATGACATCGTCAAGATGGCGCTACCACCCGAAGCCCAGCTGGCCGCTGACCCCGAGGTATTTATTTGTCAGGGACAATACACATGTAGGCATGTAATGCAACCCATTCTAGTCATGGCTAATGTACAAGCCCACAATCAATAACCTCACACACTGATCAATAACCTCACACACACTGATCAATAACCTCACACACTGATCAATAACCTCACACACTGATCAATAACCTCACACACTGATCAATAACCTCACACACACTGATCAATAACCTCACACACTGATCAATAACCTCTCACACACTGATCAATAACCTCACACACTGATCAATAACCTCACACACTGATCAATAACCTCACACACTGATCAATAACCTCACACACACTGATCAATAACCTCACACACTGATCAATAACCTCACACACACTGATCAATAACCTCACACACTGATCAATAACCTCACACACTGATCAATAACCTCACACACACTGATCAATAACCTCACACACACTGATCAATAACCTCACACACACTGATCAATAACCTCACACACACACTGATCAATAACCTCACACACTGATCAATAACCTCACACACACTGATCAATAACCTCACACACACACTGATCAATAACCTCACACACACTGATCAATAACCTCACACACACACTGATCAATAACCTCACACACACTGATCAATAACCTCACACACACTGATCAATAACCTCACACACACACTGATCAATAACCTCACACACACTGATCAATAACCTCACACACACTGATCAATAACCTCACACACACTGATCAATAACCTCACACACACTGATCAATAACCTCACACACACACTGATCAATAACCTCACACACTGATCAATAACCTCACACACACTGATCAATAACCTCACACACTGATCAATAACCTCACACACACACTGATCAATAACCTCACACACTGATCAATAACCTCACACACTGATCAATAACCTCACACACTGATCAATAACCTCACACACTGATCAATAACCTCACACACTGATCAATAACCTCACACACACACTGATCAATAACCTCACACACTGATCAATAACCTCACACACACACTGATCAATAACCTCACACACTGATCAATAACCTCACACACTGATCAATAACCTCACACACACTGATCAATAACCTCACACACTGATCAATAACCTCACACACACTGATCAATAACCTCACACACTGATCAATAACCTCACACACACACTGATCAATAACCTCACACACTGATCAATAACCTCTCACACTGATCAATAACCTCACACACACACTGATCAATAACCTCACACACTGATCAATAACCTCACACACTGATCAATAACCTCACACACTGATCAATAACCTCACACACACTGATCAATAACCTCACACACACTGATCAATAACCTCACACACACTGATCAATAACCTCACACACACTGATCAATAACCTCACACACACTGATCAATAACCTCACACACTGATCAATAACCTCACACACTGATCAATAACCTCACACACTGATCAATAACCTCACACACACTGATCAATAACCTCACACACTGATCAATAACCTCACACACACTGATCAGTAATTTGTGTTTGCGTGTTTGTGTACAGGTGCTCGGGGAGCATGATGACACACCGACCACAGATGATCTAGTCGAGGCATCATCCAATCAGGAGCTGGATAAGTCTCCAAGTGCAGCACTGCGTGTTCAGGAAGCCATCCTGAAAGAACTGACCAATGAGGACGTACACAAGGTAAGCACACACACACCTCCACACACGCAGACTTTCATCTAGTAAACTTAGAAAGGCCTTTAATCATTATAGCTTACAGGAATACATTTAATCACATGGAAGACGTCACCTGTTTGAATTCTCCAGGTGACCTGCTATGACCAGGATGTGGTTACAGAGATGGAGGCGGAGTCTAAAGACCTGGGGGCAGAGCACCACGCCACACAGACGCTCACATTTACAGACAGCATGGGGGAGGTGAAAGACGAGCAGCCGCCCGGCTGGTCCACCGCAACGGCTGACATGAAGTTTGAATATCTGCTGTACGGAACTCGAGAGCAGCTCGCCTGTCAGGTGTGCGGGAAGACCTTCCTGGATGAGAGCAGGCTCAGGTACAAAATATTTACAGTTCAACACACACCTGATTGACTCATCTAGTAGAATCACCTGGTGAACCCAAATGGGACAATCACCTGGTAGACACACATAGCTTACCCACCTGGTGGACTCACCCAGTTGATTCACCTGGTGGACACACCTGGTACAATCACCTGGTGGACTCACCTGGCTGGGGGACTCACCTGGTGGCTTACCTGGCCGACGCACCTGGTAGATACCTGGCTGACTCACCTGGCTGACTCGCCTGATACACACACCTGGCTGACTCAGCTGGGTGACTTAACTGGTGGTCTCACCTTGCTGACTTATCTGGTGGACCCACCTGGAACATCCATCTGTTGGGCACACCGATTTGACTCTGCTGGTGGACAAAACTGGTACACTTACCTGGCTGACTCACCTGGCTGACTCTACTTGTGGACACAACTGAAAAGTTACCTTTACTATTTACCTGGTACACTTACCTGGCTGACTCACCTGTTCTCTTTGCTGTCAGGAAACATGAGAAGCTTCACTCAGCCGAGCGTCCGTTCGCCTGTGAGATCTGCTCCAAAGCTTTCACCACCCATGCTCACCTGAAAGGTAAGAACACACCTGTGCTCTGAGATGTGATGTCATCAGGTACAGTACCATATAGTAGTATTATGTATAACATATGAAGGATGTTTCATGGCTGAAGTTTTAATCACTGATGGACTTTTTGGCCCGGCCCTCACCTGTTTGTTCAGAACACCTGAAGATTCACACCGGCTTCAAACCATACAGGTGTGATGTTTGTGGGAAATCGTTTATTCGAGCTCCAGACCTGAAAAAAACACGAACGAGTTCACAGCAACGAGAGGCCGTTCGCGTGCCAGATGTGTGACAAGGTCAGCTTACCGGTTTCCCTCTCACCTGTCTGTCTTTCACCTGTTGTGTCTGTCTGTCTTTGCCCCTCTTGTCTTTTTTTACCTCACCTGTATGTCTCTCTTTCACCTGTCTGTCTGCAGGCGTTCAAACATAAGTCTCACCTGAAGGATCACGAGCGAAGACATCGGGGAGAGAAACCATTCGTCTGTCCGTCCTGCACTAAGGCCTTCGCCAAGGTAACAATTCTACTGATTGTTCCTGTTAGAGTAACAATCAACTGCTCATTCTTTTTTAACTCCACCATCTTAATTAGTTTCACAGTTTAACTGAAACAAACTGTTGTTAAGTGACCCAAACATTCTATTCTCCTGTTGGTGTCCATGGTTACCACGGAGTGGCTCTTCTGTCGGTGTCCATGGTTACCACGGAGCAGCTCCTCTGTTGGTGTCCATGGTTACCACGGAGCGGCTCTTCTGTCGGTGTCCATGGTTACCACGGAGTGGCTCTTCTGTCGGTGTCCATGGTTACCACGGAGCAGCTCCTCTGTTGGTGTCCATGGTTACCACGGAGCAGCTCCTCTCTTGGTGTCCATGGTTACCACAGAGCAGCTCTTCTGTTGGTGTCCATGGTTACCACGGAGCAGCTCTTCTGTTGGTGTCCATGGTTACCACGAAGCGGCTCCTCTGTTGGTGTCCATGGTTACCACAGAGCAGCTCCTCTGTTGGTGTCCATGGTTACCACGAAGCAGCTCTTCTGTTGGTGTCCATGGTTACCACAGAGCAGCTCTTCTGTTGGTGTCCATGGTTACCACGAAGCGGCTCCTCTGTTGGTGTCCATGGTTACCACGGAGCAGCTCTTCTGTTGGTGTCCATGGTTACCACGGAGCAGCTCCTCTGTTGGTGTCCATGGTTACCACGAAGCAGCTCTTCTGTTGGTGTCCATGGTTACCACGGAGCAGCTCTTCTGTTGGTGTCCATGGTTACCACGAAGCAGCTCTTCTGTTGGTGTCCATGGTTACCACGGAGCAGCTCCTCTCTTGGTGTCCATGGTTACCATGGAGCAGCTCTTCTGTTGGTGTCCATGGTTACCACGAAGCAGCTCTTCTGTTGGTGTCCATGGTTACCACAGAGCAGCTCCTCTGTTGGTGTCCATGGTTACCACGAAGCAGCTCTTCTGTTGGTGTCCATGGTTACCAGTATTGGGGTAGCTTGATGTCATGGTATCAGGTTTCAATCTCTTGATCTAAAGGTTTTAATGAAATGTGAGCACGAATAAATATGTTTCATTTTATCTCAAATTCAATATTTGATCTGTAATTATTCTTTGTAAATGTTTAGTGAACATTCACTCAGTATAAGAGAAGTGATCACTGAAGTTCATGCAGTTATTTACCGTTATCATTGATGCTCAATCGGAGTTAAGCTGCACGTTTTAGTTGCATGACAACAATGACGCCACTCGCCGGCGAGTGAGCGCGTAGCGTCCCAAATGTTTTTGATTTTGCTGAGTGAGTGCTCGATATAGTCCACTACATATAAGTCACTATAGGGACTAGGGAGTGATTTCAGACACAGCCACTGTTTCTGGTATAGCTGAGTGTGTACAAGTGGTGCATTCAGGGTCTGTCTGTATTTTCAGGCGTCAGATCTGAAACGTCATGAGAACAACATGCACAGTGAGAGGAAGCAGCTGAACCCTCTGCAGAGCGACACGGAGACGCTGCAGGCCGCCGCCATGGCTGCTGAGGAGCAGCACCTGGATGCCATCAGCTGCTCCTAGCACCTCCTCAACCCTCCTCCTAACACCTGCTCCACCACCTCCTCAGCCTTACACCTACTCCTCCTCTTCCTCCCCCTGCTGCTCCTCCTCCTCCTGCTCCACCTCCTCTTCCTCCCCCTGCTGCTCCTCCTCCTCCTGCTCCACCTCCTCTTCCTCCCCTAAAACCTCCTCCCCTCCTGCTGCTCCTCGTCCTCCTGTAACTATAGAGTTGATTATATTTTGTATCTTTTTCATTTGCTCAGAATGTAAATGAAGTTCTGTGTTAAAGTGTTTTTTCCTGCTCTGAAAACTGAACATGAACTGATGACCTCACGGATCACGTGATCATGTGATGACATGGCTGACCTCTCCAGGCCTCATGTATGATTTGTAAATAAGTGTCTTTGTAAATGAACTGGAGCTTTTTTATGGTCTGAACTCTGTACAGAAACGTTGGATGTTTTGTTTGTGTCGTATTAAATCTGTTCTGCTCAGTTTCATGAGCTGCTCTTTTAATATCCGTCTGTTTTTATTCACCGTCATGACCGTTCAGGAGCCCAGAGAGGAAGTCTGAAGTTTGCAAAGTGAAACACACCACAGTGTATTTTAATATCAAATGTGTGGATACAGACTGTGACCAGCAGGTGGAGACAAAACACCAGCAGCTGTTTCTATCATTGATCCAGACTCTACACTTTGATGATACGGAGACGACAACAACATGAAAACACGTTTCACTGTTTTAGGTTTTATTTCAAAAAACAAATACTGATGTTTAATTATGTTTGTCTCATGAAAGGATGTGATGTCACACTTCTGGTTGTTAGACTGGCTGTGTAATAGCAGGAACAGGAGGTGAGACAGGTCAGGCACGGACAGAAAGACAGCTGGTGAGACATTCTGTGTGTCAAGGTTTAATCAGCCAATCACAGTGAGGATTCACTCTGTAAACGTCCAACAGCAAGCAGTCAGGATGGAGGCGACGCTCAGCTGAGAGACAGACAGGCAGGGGCAGAGAGAGAGACAGGCAGGGGCAGAGAGAGAGACAGGCAGGGGCAGAGAGAGAGAGACAGGGGGCAGAGAGAGAGAGGCAGGGGCAGAGAGAGAGACAGGCAGGGGCAGAGAGAGAGAGACAGGGGGCAGAGAGAGAGAGACAGGGGGCAGAGAGAGAGAGACAGGCAGGGGCAGAGAGAGAGACAGGCAGGGGCAGAGAGAGAGACAGGCAGGGGCAGAGAGAGAGACAGGCAGGGGGCAGAGAGAGAGAGGCAGGGGCAGAGAGAGAGAGACAGGCAGGGGCAGAGAGAGAGACAGGCAGGGGCAGAGAGAGAGAGACAGGCAGGGGCAGAGAGAGAGAGACAGGCAGGGGGCAGAGAGAGAGAGACAGGCAGGGGCAGAGAGAGAGACAGGCAGGGGCAGAGAGAGAGAGACAGGCAGGGGGCAGAGAGAGAGAGGCAGGGGCAGAGAGAGAGAGGCAGGGGCAGAGAGAGAGACAGGCAGGGGCAGAGAGAGAGACAGGCAGGGGCAGAGAGAGAGACAGGCAGGGGGCAGAGAGAGACAGGCAGGGGGCAGAGAGAGAGAGACAGGCAGGGGCAGAGAGAGAGACAGGCAGGGGCAGAGAGAGAGAGACAGGCAGGGGGCAGAGAGAGACAGGCAGGGGCAGAGAGAGAGACAGGCAGGGGCAGAGAGAGAGAGACAGGCAGGGGCAGAGAGAGAGAGACAGGCAGGGGCAGAGAGAGAGAGACAGGCAGGGGCAGAGAGAGAGAGAGACAGGCCGGCAGGGGCAGAGAGAGAGACAGGCCGGCAGGGGCAGAGAGAGAGAGACAGGCAGGGGGCAGAGAGAGAGAGACAGGCCGGCAGGGGCAGAGAGAGAGACAGGCAGAGAGAGAGACAGGCCGGCAGGGGCAGAGAGAGAGAGACAGGCCGGCA
>CM036551.1:325000-327500 GCA_020745685.1 Tautogolabrus adspersus | reverse complement strand
CACCTGATAGACTAATGAGAAAATACCCCCAAAACTTGAAATCTTAAGAGCTGTGTGATGAGTGGGGAACGGAGACAGAAGGGTCAGAAAATTCTGAGAGCAAGATGAGGTGGAACAGAACGCTGCTACTCATGAACAAGAAGAAGATGGCTTCCAGGAAAATACGGTCACAGCAAGCTGCGACGCAAGGATTCGCTCTGGGCTGGAAAACATCAGCAAAGAGATCAGAGGCCTGAAATTAGAAATGAGGGATGATTTCAACGCATTAGGCAAGCTCTGAGGAGCGATGTGAAAATGGATTTGGATAATCTTAAACAAGATATTCATCAGAGACTCACTTCCCTCATCACCGAACAGCAGTGACAGAGTGAAAGAGAGGAGGAAGCAGAAACGCGTTAGGAGAAGCTGGGCTCTGGAGGCTAACGACACTCTTATCCTCTCCCTTAAACATCAAAAACACTTTCAAGAAAAGCTCACCGACTTAGAATGTAGATGGAGGTCAAATAATATCTGTAGGAGCCGCATTTAAGTTTATTTTATTTGCGTTTAATTTTTCATTAATTTGTTGTGTGCGCCCTCCATAGGCGGAGTGGCGCGGCTATAAGGCGGAGTGCAGAGCGCACCTGGGAGGAAGACGGGTCACGGCGGATACCGTCATTGACCTCAGGCTCAGCAGTCATGTTAAAATAATAGGCATTACATGTTTTTGGTCATTGGAGCCACTTCATATACTTTTTGTTCTTTTTTGATTTGCAATAAAACTATAAGCAACTTTACCATCAACTCTCATTGGATTTTTTGGATCAAGTCTGCGTGTTTGGTGAACCAGGGCCCGTTTCTTCCAAGTGGTAAACACAATTTGAGAAAGGTTACAGGACAAACCTGATTTTTGAGTTTTTGCCACTTCAATCGTCAATGACGTGCTGTGGATGGACACAAGAGGACTTTGAGAGCGTTACGCGGAGCAAAGACAAAGGAAACGCCAGCTCGACGCGTGGCGGAGCAAACAAAGGACCACGTTGGAGGAGGTACGTGCCTGATAAGCAAGCTTATAAGAAGAATTTTTCGTTTGAAAATATTTTTGGAAGAATATTGAAACAAATGAAACCGCTGATTTTTGTTTTAATGGACTGTATTCTTTGTTTTTACAAACTTTCTACGGCATGGCCAAACAATTGAGAGCGGTGGAGGCGCGGCCTCGAGTGAAATTAAGTTGAAGATGACTGGATATTGGAAAAGATAAGAACTGTTTGAAGATCTTTCGATTTGCTTTAAGAAAAATACTTTTTTTTGAAAGTTTTTTGGAATCTTGTTTTTGATTAAAATGGAAAAGTCTGACGAAGAAGTATCACCTGTGGGAGACTTGGATGACGCAACTGCGCGTCTTCGTTCATCCCTGTATCTACGGTGTGGCAGAAGGGGAAGAAGAACTGTATACAAGAGGCACCTTTTTTGGGACTCGGGAACCCGGGCCTACAACACTGCGAGGGAGGTAAAGGAGGAATTGGTGGAACGCGGGCTTATGGAGGCGACGCCGCCCACCACAGTGTTGGATACGACACCGGAGTCCCGGCTCTGCGCAGCGATGGAGTGGCGGCGCAAGGAGGGGACCAGGAGGGACAACCCAGTATCAGCTAAGGGAAAGGGACAAGAATTTAAACGATCCTCTGATTACTAACTGATGAAGCAGGTTAATGATGTTACAAAACCAGTTGTCATGGTTCGACCCATGGCAGTCCCTCCCTTCCTCTTGTATGTTGTTAGTTTCCCTCTGTTTCTCTGTGTGATTGCATGTGGGCGTGGTTTTCTGTGCAGGCAGCCCATGTGGAGTCAATCTCTCTCTAATCACCGGCAGAATATCTACCCTGGTCTCTCCACCACTCGTCGCCTGAGTATCCCGTACTTCACACGTGGTATCAACTGTTTACCATGCTCTTGCCTGCCTGTTCACTTGCCTGCCTGTTCACTTGCCTGTCTGTCTGCCTGCTTGCCTGCTTGATCGCTCGCCTGCCTGCCTGCCTGCCTGCCTGCCTGCCTGCCTGCCTGCCTGCCTGCCTGCCTGCCTGCCTGTCTGCCTGCTTGCCTGCCTGCCTGTCTGTCTGCCTGCTTGCCTGCCTGCCTGTCTGTCTGCCTGCTTGCCTGCTTGTTCGCCTGCCTGCCTGCTTGCCTGACTGATCGCTCGCCTGCCTGCCCGCCTGCCTGCTTGATCGCCTGCCTGCCTGCTTGCCTGCTTGATCGCTCGCCTGCCTGCCTGCCTGCCTGCCTACATGCTTGCCTGCCTGCCTGCCTGCCTGCCTGCCTGCCTGCCTGCCTGCCTGCCTGCCTGCCTGTCTGTCTGCCTGCTTGCCTGCCTGCCTGTCTGTCTGCCTGCTTGCCTGCCTGCCTGTCTGTCTGCCTGCTTGCCTGCTTGTTCGCCTGCCTGCCTGCTTGCCTGACTGATCGCTCGCCTGCCTGCCCGCCTGCCTGCTTGATCGCCTGCCTGCTTGATCGCCTGCCTGCT
>CM036551.1:272500-320000 GCA_020745685.1 Tautogolabrus adspersus | reverse complement strand
GTTCTGCTCCAGGTTTCTGTCTGTTCTACATGAGTCTGGTTCTGCTCCAGGTTTCTGTCTGTTCATCATGAGTCTGGTTCTGTTCCAGGTTTCTGTCTGTTCAACATGAGTCTGGTTCTGTTCCAGGTTTCTGCCTGTTCATCATGAGTCTGGTTCTGTTCCAGGTTTCTGTCTGTTCTACATGAGTCTGGTTCTGTTCCAGGTTTCTGCCTGTTCAACATGAGTCTGGTTCTGTTCCAGGTTTCTGCCTGTTCAACATGAGTCTGGTTCTGATCCAGGTTTCTGTCTGTTCTACATGAGTCTGGTTCTGTTCCAGGTTTCTGCCTGTTCATCATGAGTCTGGTTCTGTTCCAGGTTTCTGTCTGTTCTACATGAGTCTGGTTCTGTTCCAGGTTTCTGTCTGTTCTACATGAGTCTAGTTCTGTTCCAGGTTTCTGTCTGTTCTACATGAGTCTGGTTCTGTTCCAGGTTTCTGTCTGTTCTACATGAGTCTGGTTCTGCTCCAGGTTTCTGTCTGATCAACATGAGTCTGGTTCTGTTCCAGGTTTCTGTCTGTTCTACATGAGTCTGGTTCTGCTCCAGGTTTCTGTCTGTTCAACATGAGTCTGGTTCTGTTCCAGGTTTCTGTCTGTTCTACATGAGTCTGGTTCTGTTCCAGGTTTCTGTCTGTTCTACATGAGTCTGGTTCTGTTCCAGGTTTCTGTCTGTTCTACATGAGTCTGGTTCTGTTCCAGGTTTCTGTCTGTTCTACATGAGTCTGGTTCTGTTCCAGGTTTCTGTCTGTTCATCATGAGTCTGGTTCTGCTCCAGGTTTCTGTCTGTTCTACATGAGTCTGGTTCTGTTCCAGGTTTCTGTCTGTTCAACATGAGTCTGGTTCTGTTCCAGGTTTCTGTCTGTTCTACATGAGTCTGGTTCTGGTTCATGTCGGGTCTTTGTAAATAATAAAACAAACAGAGAACCTTTTTTACGTGTTATATAAATAAAGATAATTATTGTTCTGATTTAATTATTACGTTAGCATTCCGTTAGCATCATATTAGCATGTTTATGAAGATATTAGCATCACATATATTTAGTTGTTGTGTTATCAGCAATCATTAAGAGAAGAAACGGACTCACCTCTGATCCGTCCAGCTGCTGTGGTCGGTGTGGAGAGACCGGGAGGAAGGGAGGAGGGGGAGGAAGGGGAGGGGCCTGAGAGAGGAGGAGAGGGAGGGTGTGTGTGTGTGGGGTAGGGTGCTGGGGGTCACATATACACAGAGCTGCTGCAGCCCCGTACCGAAGTGTGAATGATTGACAGGTGTCTCGGCCATCTGCTGATCATTCGGTATAAATAAATCCATAAGTCTTGACCAATGGCAGGACAGCATAGTCAGAGAATGAAGAGATGACCACAAACTAAATCTGCATCTTTAGGAAACATTACGAGCTGCTCCACAGTGTGCGACCCAGCAGCTCACCTGTCTGCTGAACAATGCTAACTGGTTTACTGTACACGAAGGTTACCTGTCAGGTCCATTCATTGGTACTGATCATTTCTGGCGTTGGATTTATTGAAGTCTTGCTTCTCATTGGCGACCTGTTGGTCTGTTGACTTGTTGTTACTGACGTGTGTAATGGTCTGAATGCTGCTGTGACTTCATATCGTCTTTCAGCGACTCGCTGAGCGGTGGACATGAATCGGCCTTCTGGGATTTATGAGGTCACATTAGTTATTACATCGTTAACCCCTTCAGTATGTGTTAGCATCAAGCTAACAAGTTAACAGGTCAGCGCCCCCCTCTGGAGAATAATGCACCAGCTGCCCCTCACTGATCCTCTTTTTCACTGGACTCATGAACATTATGGGATGGTCAGAGGACCCTCAGTCTCAGGCGTTGCCATGGAAACAGAGTTATGGTTTATTGAGAAATTCATGATTGCCAGACAAAATGGAAAATAAAGATCTTACTTAATTTAGTTTAAATATTTATTTTATTTTCAGTGAGATAAAAATATAAAGGATACATCTTTGTGTGTGTGTGTGTGTGTGTGTGTGTGTGTGTGTGTGTGTGTGTGTGTGTGTGTGTGTGTGCGCGTGTCCGTGTGTGTGTTAGGTTGTGTGTAGCTCGGTGTGTGTGTATGTCTCTCTCGCTCTATCTCTCGCTCTGTCTCCTGGGAGCATGCGCAGTGAGCTTGGAGCTTCGTTATTTCCGTGTTGTGGAGCTGTCAGCAGAGTGAGGCGGATCGTCACAGACGGTAAGTGCCGTTAAACTCTCGTTTCCGGTACCGGCTCCTCGGCTCTCTCTCTGTCCGCTCCTCCGGAGCCTCTCGGCGGCTCCCTGCTGCTGCCAAGGCCACTCACAGGAGCTCGGAGGCCGGCGGAGAGAGCCTTGGATCACCGCCGGGATTCTGCTGTTTGTTGTTTCCGGTTTCAACCTGTCAGCTCTCAAACATCCGGTTAGCCCTTCACAATAAGGTTTGGGATTATGACCAACAAAAAATAAACAGTAAAAAAAGTCGAAGAAAATTTAAGACCAAAACAAACGTAGGTATAAATAATCCAGGTCCAGGCACCCAGGATGATTAAGAAAAATCTAAAAGGCAAGGTATTTCAAAATAAGACGCAGAGCTGTTTCACGTCCTCCGATGCGTTTCTTCGGAGATCCAGATGTGCGTTGTGTAGCTGCAAGAAATGCGATTGGCCCGTGGTGTTCAAGGGCGTGGCTTAGCGATGGTTCAATTCGGATTTTTCTGATCATAAAAGATCACCATGGGTCTTTTTCAAACCAGCCACTACACCCTCCCCCTCCGTGACGGAGTGCACTCCGTTAGAAGTCACACTCACAGCTGAATGAAGTCCCCTTCATCAAGGTGTAGGGTAGAGATACAGCGAAGTCCCCTTCATCAAGGTGTAGGGTAGAGATACAGCGAAGTCCCCTTCATCAAGGTGTAGGGTAGAGACACAGTGAAGTCCCCTTCATCAAGGTGTAGGGTAGAGACACAGCGAAGTCCCCTTCATCAAGGTGTAGGGTAGAGACACAGCGAAGTCCCCTTCATCAAGGTGTAGGGTAGAGACACAGTGAAGTCCCCTTCATCAAGGTGTAGGGTAGAGACACAGCGAAGTCCCCTTCATCAAGGTGTAGGGTAGAGACACAGCGAAGTCCCCTTCATCAAGGTGTAGGGTAGAGACACAGTGAAGTCCCCTTCATCAAGGTGTAGGGTAGAGACACAGTGAAGTCCCCTTCATCAAGGTGTAGGGTAGAGACACAGCGAAGTCCCCTTCATCAAGGTGTAGGGTAGAGACACAGTGAAGTCCCCTTCATCAAGGTGTAGGGTAGAGACACAGCGAAGTCCCCTTCATCAAGGTGTAGGGTAGAGACACAGTGAAGTCCCCTTCATCAAGGTGTAGGGTAGAGACACAGCGAAGTCCCCTTCATCAAGGTGTAGGGTAGAGACACAGCAAAGTCCCCTTCATCAAGGTGTAGGGTAGAAATACAGCGGCAGGCTTCACTCTCTCAGGCGGAAACAGGAAGTGTGTGTTACCATGGTTTCTCAGCAGCATCTTGCGGGAACAGCTTTTTTTTTTTTGTAGCTAATGCATTCTGTAAAAATCTTTATGTATATTGTTCTTATTCTTCTCCAGTAAATGACATCAGTGTAGACTAATAACACAACTATCAGATGGAGCCGACATTCTTCATTGTAGTTTATAATGTAATGTTCAGTTAATTTATTGTAACTTCATAGAACAGGTCGTCTTAATGAACACAGACTATATACTGTTGTTAAACTTCAGAGCAGATAAACGTTGATTTGTTGTAACTTCAGTTTTTATTGAGATTTGACATCAAAAGTAGAAAATGAAGAAATAAATATGAACAGAGAGAAGTTGTCTGCAACATGATTTCATATTCTTTAGTTTCTGCAGCAGTGAATATAAAACACTTTACAATAAATAAACACCTGAAGAAGAAAGCAGAGTGAGCTGATGTTTGATCCTCATCTGAAGTTGTTAATGTTTGTATGATGATATTAAATGTCTATCTTAGTTGGAGCAGTGTTTGTAGGCACGTTCACGGAACTTACATTTGTATAGGTTGCTTCTTCCATGACGACCGGACACAATAGGTGTTACACGTGATCCGAAAGTCGGCATCGGTGCAGACTCGCTGGTGGAGGGTTTATGCTGCGTTCCAGTTACCTCGGAACAGGGAAGTCGGAGCTGGGAATGACGTCACACCCGAGTTGAGCGTGTTCCAGTTGAAAGTCGATAAAGCAACATGGACGCCTCCAGGAGTACCTTTGTTTTGTTAGCTAATACCAGACGATAACAACACACTACGTGATAGTTTGTGCACATAAATAACATGACCACATGTCCACGGATAGAACTGTCACGATACTATCAGTGTGACTGATTTAATCACACAGAGAGAGGAACAAGCGGCTAATAAACACTATAGTCTCAGCTTTAACGTACGGTTGATGCATGTAGCAGCCATGTTGGATTTTAACTCGGGCTACTCCGACTTCTCCGAGTTTCTGACTAGTAATTACGACTTCAGGGGGCGTTCCAGTTGACACTTCCGACTGGGAACCCACTACCACTCCCCGCTTATTGGTTTGGGACGGACTTAATATGGCGGACCCTCCTCGTGGCCGCGCAAACGGAGGGGTAGTGGGTAGGGAGAGGGTGTAGTGGCTGGTTTGAAAAAGACCCCATCAGACCACACAAACACCTGCGTGTGTGTGTGTTTGTACTGAGGACTTGTGTTTGACCTCTCCAGGCTGCCGTACATTCACTTCCTGTCTGACCAGGAAGAAAATAATCAAAGATGAAGAACAAAGTCAGCAGCACTCAAGGTAACGCGCGCACACACACACACACACACACACACACACACACACACACACACACACACACACTGGGGAAAATCCTGCTCTCTTCAAGGACCATAGGAAGGTCCTCGGGAGGTTTCCAGAAGTCCTTGAAAATGTTAATATTTTCTGAAACACAGCATGACACCTGTCAGCCAATCAGAGAGCAGCATTCTCTCAGCAACAGGTTACCATAGCAACAGGACAGCATCTTACACTGTTAAATATAATGAGTTGGGATTACTTAAAAAAAATATGGAAACCCATTGCCTCAAAAAAATTAAGTTTTTTTAACATAAGATTTTAAAGTTACAGCAACTCATTTATTCTGAGTTTACAGTACTTATACTAACTCATTTATTCTGAGTTTACAGTACTTATACTAACTCATTTATTCTGAGTTTACAGTACTTATACTAACTCGTTTATTCTGAGTTTACAGTACTTATACTAACTCATTTATTCTGAGTTTACAGTACTTATACTAACTCATTTATTCTGAGTTTACAGTACTTATACTAACTCGTTTATTCTGAGTTTACAGTACTAATACTAACTCATTTATTCTGAGTTTACAGTACTTATACTAACTCATTTATTCTGAGTTTACAGTACTTATACTAACTCATTTATTCTGAGTTTACAGTACTTATACTAACTCATTTATTCTGAGTTACAGTACTTATACTAACTCATTTATTCTGAGTTTACAGTACTTATACTAACTCATTTATTCTGAGTTTACAGTACTTATACTAACTCGTTTATTCTGAGTTTACAGTACTAATACTAACTCATTTATTCTGAGTTTACAGTACTTATACTAACTCATTTATTCTGAGTTTACAGTACTTATACTAACTCATTTATTCTGAGTTTACAGTACTTATACTAACTCATTTATTCTGAGTTTACAGTACTTATACTAACTCGTTTATTCTGAGTTTACAGTACTTATACTAACTCTTTTATTCTGAGTTTACAGTACTTATACTAACTCCTTTATTCTGAGTTTACAGTACTTATACTAACTCATTTATTCTGAGTTACAGTACTTATACTAACTCGTTTATTCTGAGTTTACAGTACTTATACTAACTCGTTTATTCTGAGTTTACAGTACTTATACTAACTCGTTTATTCTGAGTTTACAGTACTTATACTAACTCATTTATTCTGAGTTTACAGTACTTATACTAACTCTTTATTCTGAGTTTACAGTACTTATACTAACTCATTTATTCTGAGTTTACAGTACTTATACTAACTCATTTATTCTGAGTTTTACAGTACTTATACTAACTCGTTTATTCTGAGTTTACAGTACTTATACTAACTCGTTTATTCTGAGTTTACAGTACTTATACTAACTCATTTATTCTGAGTTTACAGTACTTATACTAACTCATTTATTCTGAGTTTACAGTACTTATACTAACTCGTTTATTCTGAGTTTACAGTACTTATACTAACTCGTTTATTCTGAGTTTACAGTACTTATACTAACTCATTTATTCTGAGTTTACAGTACTTATACTAACTCATTTATTCTGAGTTTACAGTACTTATACTAACTCGTTTATTCTGAGTTTACAGTACTTATACTAACTCATTTATTCTGAGTTTACAGTACTTATACTAACTCGTTTATTCTGAGTTTACAGTACTTATACTAACTCGTTTATTCTGAGTTTACAGTACTTATACTGACTCATTTATTCTGAGTTTACAGTACTTATACTAACTCGTTTATTCTGAGTTTACAGTACTAATACTAACTCATTTATTCTGAGTTTACAGTACTTATACTAACTCATTTATTCTGAGTTTACAGTACTTATACTAACTCATTTATTCTGAGTTTACAGTACTTATACTAACTCGTTTATTCTGAGTTTACAGTACTTATACTAACTCATTTATTCTGAGTTTACAGTACTTATACTAACTCATTTATTCTGAGTTTACAGTACTTATACTAACTCGTTTATTCTGAGTTTACAGTACTAATACTAACTCATTTATTCTGAGTTTACAGTACTTATACTAACTCATTTATTCTGAGTTTACAGTACTTATACTAACTCATTTATTCTGAGTTTACAGTACTAATACTAACTCGTTTATTCTGAGTTTACAGTACTTATACTAACTCATTTATTCTGAGTTTACAGTACTTATACTAACTCATTTATTCTGAGTTTACAGTACTTATACTAACTCATTTATTCTGAGTTTACAGTACTTATACTAACTCATTTATTCTGAGTTTACAGTACTTATACTAACTCATTTATTCTGAGTTTACAGTACTTATACTAACTCGTTTATTCTGAGTTTACAGTACTTATACTAACTCGTTTATCTGAGTTTACAGTACTTATACTAACTCGTTTATTCTGAGTTTACAGTACTTATACTAACTCGTTTATTCTGAGTTTACAGTACTTATACTAACTCATTTATTCTGAGTTTACAGTACTTATACTAACTCGTTTATTCTGAGTTTACAGTACTTATACTAACTCGTTTATTCTGAGTTTACAGTACTTATACTAACTCGTTTATTCTGAGTTTACAGTACTTATACTAACTCGTTTATTCTGAGTTTACAGTACTTATACTAACTCGTTTATTCTGAGTTTACAGTACTTATACTAACTCGTTTATTCTGAGTTTACAGTACTTATACTAACTCATTTATTCTGAGTTTACAGTACTTATACTAACTCGTTTATTCTGAGTTACAGTACTTATACTAACTCATTTATTCTGAGTTTACAGTACTTATACTAACTCATTTATTCTGAGTTTACAGTACTTATACTAACTCATTTATTCTGAGTTTACAGTACTTATACTAACTCATTTATTCTGAGTTTACAGTACTAATACTAACTCATTTATTCTGAGTTTACAGTACTTATACTAACTCATTTATTCTGAGTTTACAGTACTAATACTAACTCATTTATTCTGAGTTTACAGTACTTATACTAACTCGTTTATTCTGAGTTTACAGTACTTATACTAACTCGTTTATTCTGAGTTTACAGTACTTATACTAACTCATTTATTCTGAGTTTACAGTACTTATACTAACTCATTTATTCTGAGTTTACAGTACTTATACTAACTCGTTTATTCTGAGTTTACAGTACTAATACTAACTCATTTATTCTGAGTTTACAGTACTTATACTAACTCGTTTATTCTGAGTTTACAGTACTTATACTAACTCATTTATTCTGAGTTTACAGTACTTATACTAACTCATTTATTCTGAGTTTACAGTACTAATACTAACTCATTTATTCTGAGTTTACAGTACTTATACTAACTCGTTTATTCTGAGTTTACAGTACTTATACTGACTCATTTATTCTGAGTTTACAGTACTTATACTAACTCATTTATTCTGAGTTTACAGTACTTATACTAACTCATTTATTCTGAGTTTACAGTACTTATACTAACTCATTTATTTTAAGTTTACAGTACTTATACTAACTCATTTATTCTGAGTTTACAGTACTTATACTAACTCATTTATTCTGAGTTTACAGTACTTATACTAACTCGTTTATTCTGAGTTTACAGTACTTATACTAACTCATTTATTCTGAGTTTACAGTACTTATACTAACTCATTTATTCTGAGTTTACAGTACTTATACTAACTCATTTATTTTAAGTTTACAGTACTTATACTAACTCATTTATTTTAAGTTTACAGTACTTATACTAACTCATTTATTCTGAGTTTACAGTACTTATACTAACTCATTTATTCTGAGTTTACAGTACTTATACTAACTCATTTATTCTGAGTTTACAGTACTAATACTAACTCATTTATTCTGAGTTTACAGTACTTATACTAACTCGTTTATTCTGAGTTTACAGTACTTATACTAACTCATTTATTCTGAGTTTACAGTACTTATACTAACTCATTTATTCTGAGTTTACAGTACTTATACTAACTCATTTATTCTGAGTTTACAGTACTAATACTAACTCATTTATTCTGAGTTTACAGTACTTATACTGACTCGTTTATTCTGAGTTTACAGTACTTATACTGACTCATTTATTCTGAGTTTACAGTACTAATACTAACTCATTTATTCTGAGTTTACAGTACTTATACTAACTCATTTATTCTGAGTTTACAGTACTTATACTAACTCATTTATTCTGAGTTTACAGTACTTATACTAACTCGTTTATTCTGAGTTTACAGTACTTATACTAACTCGTTTATTCTGAGTTTACAGTACTTATACTAACTCATTTATTCTGAGTTTACAGTACTTATACTAACTCGTTTATTCTGAGTTTACAGTACTTATACTAACTCATTTATTCTGAGTTTACAGTACTTATACTAACTCATTTATTTTAAGTTTACAGTACTTATACTAACTCATTTATTCTGAGTTTACAGTACTTATACTAACTCATTTATTCTGAGTTTACAGTAGTTATACTAACTCATTTATTTTAAGTTTACAGTACTTATACTAACTCATTTATTTTAAGTTTACAGTACTTATACTAACTCATTTATTTTAAGTTTACAGTACTTATACTAACTCGTTTATTCTGAGTTTACAGTACTTATACTGACTCGTTTATTCTGAGTTTACAGTACTTATACTAACTCATTTATTCTGAGTTTACAGTACTTATACTAACTCATTTATTTTAAGTTTACAGTACTTATACTAACTCATTTATTTTAAGTTTACAGTACTTATACTAACTCATTTATTTTAAGTTTACAGTACTAATACTAACTCATTTATTCTGAGTTTACAGTACTTATACTAACTCATTTATTCTGAGTTTACAGTACTTATACTAACTCGTTCATTCTGAGTTTACAGTACTTATACTAACTCATTTATTCTGAGTTTACAGTACTTATACTAACTCATTTATTCTGAGTTTACAGTACTTATACTAACTCATTTATTTTAAGTTTACAGTACTTATACTAACTCATTTATTCTGAGTTTACAGTACTTATACTAACTCATTTATTCTGAGTTTACAGTACTTATACTAACTCATTTATTCTGAGTTTACAGTACTTATACTAACTCATTTATTCTGAGTTTACAGTACTTATACTAACTCGTTTATTCTGAGTTTACAGTACTTATACTAACTCATTTATTCTGAGTTTACAGTACTTATACTAACTCATTTATTTTAAGTTTACAGTACTTATACTAACTCATTTATTTTAAGTTTACAGTACTTATACTAACTCATTTATTCTGAGTTTACAGTACTTTAAGGTGTTTAGTTAAACTTTAAGTTACTTCAACTTAAATACACACTCACAGTATCAGTGAACACATTATTTAAAATGCCCTGTACCTTTAAGTCGTGTTAAGACAAATCAAAGACTTAAAACTGGATCTATTGTCAAACCTTTTATTCTGTTAAATGCTCAACACTAAACATATTAAGCCACATAATGGTAACACTTCAATGTAAAGAATAATTCACATCTCCTGAAATAAACTTAACTTGTAAGATTTCCAGCACCAACATATGATTGACAGCTTTAAGACGCTTCATGGAAATATAAAGTCACTGGACTGGAGCATCTGCATGTATTCTATCTTAAGATGGTCACTGTAAGTTTACATGCATATAATATACAATAAAAGTATTTATTAAAGACCACCATGAAATGCAGCTCGTGAAAAGACACCGTAACAAAACATGCTGAACAACAACAGGGTCAGAAAGGGCACTTAAGACCTCAAGTTGTAGTTCAGACAAACACCCTACCCTAACCCTTACCCTGACGCTGTGCAGAACTCACCCCACATGTTCGACCCTGTGCAAAACTCACGCCACGTGTTCGACCCTGTGCAAAACTCACGCCACGTGTTCGACCCTGTGCAGAACTCACCCCACATGTTCGACCCTGTGCAAAACTCACGCCACATGTTCGACCCTGTGCAAAACTCACGCCACGTGTTCGACCCTGTGCAGAACTCACCCCACATGTTCGACCCTGTGCAAAACTCACGCCACATGTTCGACCCTGTGCAAAACTCACGCCACGTGTTCGACCCTGTGCAGAACTCACCCCACATGTTCGACCCTGTGCAAAACTCACGCCACGTGTTCGACCCTGTGCAAAACTCACGCCACATGTTCGACCCTGTGCAAAACTCACGCCACATGTTCGACCCTGTGCAAAACTCACGCCACGTGTTCGACCCTGTGCAAAACTCACGCCACGTGTTCGACCCTGTGCAAAACTCACGCCACATGTTCGACCCTGTGCAAAACTCACGCCACGTGTTCGACCCTGTGCAAAACTCAAGCCACGTGTTCGACCCTGTGCAAAACTCACGCCACATGTTCGACCCTGTGCAAAACTCACGCCACGTGTTCGACCCTGTGCAAAACTCACGCCACATGTTCAACCCTGTGCAGAACTCACGCCACGTGTTCGACCCTGTGCAGATTTCACGCCACATGTTCAACCCTGTGCAAAACTCACCCCACATGTTTGACCCTGTGCAGAACTCACGCCACGTGTTCGACCCTGTGCAGATTTCACGCCACATGTTCGACCCTGTGCAAAACTCACGCCACATGTTCGACCCTGTGCAAAACTCACGCCACATGTTCGACCCTGTGCAGAACTCACGCCACATGTTCGACCCTGTGCAAAACTCACGCCACATGTTCGACCCTGTGCAAAACTCACGCCACGTGTTCGACCCTGTGCAAAACTCACGCCACATGTTCGACCCTGTGCAAAACTCACGCCACATGTTCGACCCTGTGCAAAACTCACGCCTCGTGTTCGACCCTGTGCAAAACTCACGCCACATGTTCGACCCTGTGCAAAACTCACGCCACGTGTTCGACCCTGTGCAAAACTCACGCCACATGTTCGACCCTGTGCAAAACTCACGCCACATGTTCGACCCTGTGCAAAACTCACGCCACACGTGTTCGACCCTGTGCAAAACTCACGCCACATGTTCGACCCTGTGCAGAACTCACGCCCCGTGTTCAACCCTGTGCAGGATGATGTCGAGGCTCGCGGGGTATTATGGGAGAAAACGAACGAACTCTGTGTTGAATCAATACGAACGGGTGAAACCGACCTGACAAAGACAATATGTGTACTGACGATGTATCCAAGTATAATTCACATGACGTTTTTATCACAGCAGCACATACAGCGACAGAACGGCAGCTTTCAGTAGCAGCTAGCGCTAGCTTATGCAGCGGTTTTTGACGTAACATCCGGTGTTTCCTTGACAACGATCAACATTTGCTGTCTATCATGGCGGCCGCCTACTAATGTAAACATTAGCATGCAATTCTACATACTGTACCTTTAAGTACAATGTGACAATTTACAATGAAGAGCATGTAGAGTAACTACGTGTGTGTGTCTGTGTGTGTGTGTGTGTGTGTGTCTGTCTGTGTGTGTGTGTGTGTGTGTGTGTGTGTCTGTGTCTGTGTGTGTGTGTGTGTGTGTGTGTGTCTGTGTGTGTGTGTGTGTGTGTGTGTGTGTGTGTGTCTGTGTGTGTGTGTGTGTGTGTGTGTGTGTGTGTCTGTGTGTGTTTGTCTGTGTGTGTCTTTGTGTCTGTGTGTGTCTTTGTGTCTGTGTGTGTGTGTGTCTGTGTCTGTCTGTGTGTCTGTCTGTCTGTCTGTCTGTCTGTCTGTCTGTCTGTCTGTCTGTCTGTCTGTCTGTCTGTCTGTCTGTCTGTGTGTGTGTGTGTGTGTGTGTGTGTGTGTGTGTGTGTGTGTGTGTGTGTGTGTGTGTGCGTGCGTGCGTGCGTGTTTGTTCAGTCAGTGTAAAGAGGCGGTCCTGGTCCTGGCAGCAGTACCTGAATGAACAGAAAGCTGAAGCTGCTCCTCTGTCACTGTTTACACAGGTAACACACACACACACACACACGCACACACGCACACACACGCACACACACACACACACGCGCACGCACGCACGCACACACACACACACACACACACACACACATCTCTCTCTGACCTGTCTGTCTCTCTCTCTGACCTTTCTCTCTCTGACCTGTCTGTCTCTCTCTGGCCTGTCTGTCTCTCTGACCTGTCTGTCTCTCTCTTACCTGTCTGTCTCTTTCTCTGATCTGTCTGTCTCTCTCTTACCTGTCTGTCTCTTACTCTGACCTGTCTGTCTCTCTCTGACCTGTCTCTCTCTCAGTCCCAGTCCTTTCCCAGTAGGAGAGCAGGTTTTAAAGTTGGGATGAAGATGGAGGGAGTCGACCCGCTCCACCCCTCAATGTTCTGTGTGCTGACAGTCGCAGAGGTAACACACACACACACACACACACACACACACACACACACACACTGAAACACACACACAGATACACACACAAACACACACACAAACAAACACACACACACTTTTTTAAGGTTTTTACATTGCCTTGTCTTTATCTTATTTGCTTTTATCTTATCTTGTTTATCTTGCTCTACGGTTTGTATTCGTAGGCTACGTATGATGTTCGGACATCTCCATCTGTCCCATGCTTAAATATGTTTCCTTGACAGATTGATTGATTATTTATTGATGTTGTTGACTGACTGTATGCATGAATGTACACTGGGAAGCAGGAGCTTACCAAGATGGCGCCGCAGATGGTTACCACGGTACTGCGCTCTTTCGTAGTTGTTGCATTTATGTTTATTTTTGTAGTTTTTTGCTCCCCTTCTCTGGTCACTTTCACCAGAGAAGAACTATTAAACATCGGTCAATCCTCTGCCAAACTTTTTTCACCGCTTCTCATTGAACCAGAAAGTTACGCGGAGATTCTTGCCGGAGGAGCAGTAGCTCTCTATGTAATTTGCCGGAGACGCCACAGGCGGGGTAAACGAGCAGGCGCGCTCGTTACACTGAGATGTCACAGTGTTGAAGCAGACATGTAGCCCAAATCTGGAGAGTTTTTTCATAAACTGTAATTATTTAAAAATGTTATTCACCGCTGGAGTTCTCCTCGTTCGTTCTGGTCGGTGTTTACATCCCACCTCAGGCGTGTGTAACAGAGGCGTTACAGCACCTGGCTGAACAGATTGAAGATGTGGAGAAAAAACATCCTGATTCCCTGCTCATCATTCTAGGGGATTTCAACAGAGCAAATCTGACCCACGAACTTCCTAAATACAGACAGCATATTAAGTGCCCCACCAGGGGAGCTAACACACTGGACCACTGCTACACAGTAATAAAGGACTCTTATCGCTCTGTTCCCCGTGCAGCTTTGGGACTCTCTGATCACTGTCTGATTCATCTCATCCCGACCTACAGGCAGAAGTTAAAAACTGCTAAGCCTGTAGTGAGGACTGTAAAGAAATGGACAGAGGAGTCTGTCGGACTGTTTTTGAAGCTGCATCAGCAAATCTCAATGAACTCACTGACACTGTGACATCATACATCAGCTTCTGTGAGGACATGTGTGTGCAGACCAGGACCTTCTGCACATACAACAACAACAAGCCCTGGTTTACACCTCAACTCAGGAAGCTGCGTCAGGCCAAGGAGGAAGCCTACAGGAGTGGGGACTGGGACCTGTTCAAGCAGGCCAGAAACAAACTGATGAAGGCGATCAGGGTAGCTAAGAGGAGCTACACTGAGAAGCTAAAACAAAGCTTCTCAGCTAACGACCCTTCAGCAGTTTGGAAAGGCCTGCGAGAGGTCACCAACTACAGGAAACCCTCCCCCCACCCTGCAGGTAACAATAGACTGGCTGAGGACCTGAACACCTTCTATTGCAGGTTTTCAAAACCATCCCCTAGCCGATCAACATCACACTTAGACTCTGCCCTACTTGCTTCAGGTTCCTGGGATCCACAATCTCACGGGACCTGAAGTGGACCTCCCACATAGACACAATCAGAAAGAAGGCACAGCAGAGGATGTACTTCCTGCGTCAGCTCAGGAAGTACATCCTCTGCTGTGACAGACACAGACTGCAATGGACAATCAGGACTGCAGAAAAGATCATTGGTGTCGATCTGCCCCCCATCCAGACATTATACCGGTCCAGGAAACGGGCAGGTAACATCACTGCAGACTCCTCACACCCCGGACACAAACTTTTCAAACTCCTCCCCTCCAGCAGGTGTTACAGATCACTGTACGCCAAAACAACCCGTCAGAAGAACAGTTTCTTCCCCCAGGCTGTCACTCTGATGAACGCTAAACAGTCACAGAGTGTCAGACCTGCTGCTGTGAAGTACCGGTAACCTCAGTTTCTTCCCCCAGGCTCTGTGATGAACGCTAAACAGTCACAGAGTGTCAGACCTGCTGCTGTGAAGTACCAGTAACCTCAGTTTCTTCCCCCAGACTGTCACTCTGATGAACGCTAAACAGTCACAGAGTGTCAGACCTGTCGCTGTGTAATAACCCTGGAACAAAACTGTCACTGTGAATGTACATATACGCAAATATATATTATTTTATTTTATTTAAATTACCATCTACACACACTCTTTAATGTAAATACTGTAAAAATAACTACCTCATGTTCACTTCAGCATCTTTTGCACTACTCACCACTGCACTATTATCTTATTTAGTCTTGTACATATTAGTCTTTAATTACTGTTTATTTTTGATATTTAATGTTT
Organism: Tautogolabrus adspersus; assembly: GCA_020745685.1. Taxonomy (NCBI): domain Eukaryota; kingdom Metazoa; phylum Chordata; class Actinopteri; order Labriformes; family Labridae; genus Tautogolabrus; species Tautogolabrus adspersus. The sequence continues at coordinate 304,477 of CM036551.1, read as the reverse complement.
GACCTTTGTACAAAGAGAGCACAGTCTACCCAAGTTAAATTCCTCGAGTGTTAAACATACCTGGCCAATAAAGCTGATTCTGATTCTGAATTGCCCCTTGTGGGATAAATTAAGTTGTCTGAACTGAACTGAACACACACACACACAGATACATACACACGCACACACACACATACACACACATACACACACATACACACACACACACGCACACACACACATACACACACACACACACACAGATACACACACACACGCACACACACACATACACACACACACACATATACACACACACACAGATACACACACACGCACACACACACATACACAGAAACACACACACAATTCTACAATTCTCTTAGCAGACGCTTTTATCCAAAGCGACGTACATCAGAGAGTAAGAACAACACAAGCAAGGATCAAGGAAAAATAAAGGAACGATGTCAGTAAGGACGAACGATCAGCTTTGAGTCCGATTGGACACACAGGTGCTGAAAGGCATTGCCCAGAGGCAAGGCACAACATGAACTGCCAGTCTGAGACTCTAATCAGTATATAAACCATCTTATACGTCGTCGTTTTCAAACAAAAACAAAAACCATCATCATTACCATCATTACATCAATACTATCCAGATCATCATCATTGAGCTAAGTTAGTAGGTATTCCTGAAAGAGCTGGGTCTTTAGCTTTCTCTTAAAGGTACAGAGGGACTCTGCAGATCGAATGGAGTTTGGAAGTTCATTCCACCACCGGGGGGCGACAGAGGAGAAGAGTCTAGTCCTCGTCTTTAGACCCTGTTGTGAAGGTTGGATCAAACGCCTTTCATTGGCAGAGCGTAGTGGACGGGAGGGAGTGTAGACCTGAAATAGAGAGTTAAAGTAAGGAGGAGCCGTTTTTGTTGCTGTTTTGTAGGCGAGCAGCAGAGTTTTAAATTAATGCGAGCAGTGACTGGGAGCCAGTGTAAGGAGATGAACAGCGGAGTGACATGAGCTCTTTTTGGAAGGTTGAAGACCAGTCGTGCTGCTGCGTTCTGTATCATCTGCAGAGGTTTGATAGTTCATGTAGGAAGACCTGCCAGTAGAGAGTTGCAGTAGTCTATGCGTGATAGCACAAGAGCCTGTACCACAAGTTGTGTAGCATGTTCTGACAGGTAGGGTCTGATCTTCCTGATGTTGTACAGGGCAAAACGACATGATCGGGCAATCGAGGCCACTTGAACCTTGAAGGTTAGCTGGTCATCAATCATGACACCCAGGTTCCTGCAGACTTTGTGGGCATGAGTTCGGTTGTTCCAAGTTGGATATTGATCTGTGGCTGCATAGAGGGACTGGCTGGGATGACAAGGAGCTCAGTCTTTGAAAGGTTGAGTTGAAGGTGCCGTTCATTCATCCATTTAGAGATATCGGTGAGGCATGACGAGACTCTAGCTGAGACTGTGACATCGCCTGGTGAAAATGACAAGAAGAGCTGGGTATCATCAGCATAGCAGTGGTATGAAAAGCCATGAGAGCGGATTATCGAACCAAGTGAGCTTGTGTATATGGAGAAGAGGAGGGGACCAAGCACTGACCCTTGAGGTACCCCTGTGGATAAGCTGTGCGCTTTGGACACTTCTCCCTTCCACGACACTCTAAAGGATCGCCCAGAGAGGCAGGACTCGAACCAGCAAAGGGCGGATCCTGAGATGCCAAGTTCAGAGAGCGTGGAAAGGAGGATTTGATGGTTGACTGTGTCAAAGGCAGCAGACAGATCTAAGAGTAGTAGAACTGATGACTGACCTGCCGCCCTGGCCGCCTTTAGCGATTCTGTTACTGAGAGCAGTGCAGTTTCAGTAGAGTGGCCCCGCTTAAAGCCTGACTGATTTGGATCAAACAGATTGTTTTTAGACAGAAACTCCGAGACTTGCTTGAAGACTGTGCGCTCAAGTACTTTTGACAGAAAGGGCAGAAGAGAAACCGGTCTGTAGTTTTCAACCTGGGCTGGGTTCAGTGTGGGTTTTTTGAGCAGAGGGGTGACCCGAGCTTGCTTGAATGCTGTGGGGAACACACCCGTTGACATAGAGGAGTTGATGATATGCTGAAGTGCATCAATAAGCGGAGAGGAGATGGTCTGCAAGAGGCTTGATGGTATCGGGTCCAAAGGACAGGTAGTCGGCCGAGAGTCTAGCATAAGCTTAGAGACTTCTTCCTCAGTCAGAGAGGAGAATGAGTCGAATGAGGCACTTATGGTCGGTGCTTTTGGGCTGAGTCTTTCAGGCTCAGAAAACTGGTTACTGATGGTTGCAACCTTTTCAGTAAAGTACGAGGCAAACATGTCGGGTGTCAACAGATCGGAGGGTGGAGGAGGAGGAGGTTGAAGCAGTGAGTTAAAAGCAGAAAACATTTTTCTTGTATCTGTGGCATTGCATATCTTGTTCTGATAATATGTTGTCTTGGCCGTTTTTAGGCTGGAGGAGAATGAGACAAGTCTTTGCTTATAGTCATTGAGGTCAATGGATTGTTTTGATTTTTGCCATTTTCTCTCTGCTGCCCTCAGCCCTGCTCTTTGCTCTCTGATGACTTCAGTGAGCCAGGGACTAGGCTGGTTTTTTCGAGCGGGCTTGGACACCAGAGGGCAGAGTTTGTTCAGAGATGAGGCTAGAGTGGAGCAGAGTGTGTCTGTAGCCTCATCTGGAGAGAGTGCAGTAAATACCTCGTGGGCAGGCATGGCAGCCAAGACCTCGTTGGACAGCTGGACTGGCTTGAGCGAACGCATATTTTGGTGGTATGACACCATTTGAGGTTGTGCCAGAGGAAGTTCGGGTAAGGATATTGTGAATTGAATAAAGAAGTGGTCTGATAAGTGTAGAGGGGTGACAGTCAGGTTTGCTGTCGAGCAGTTCCGGGTCAGAATTAAATCAAGGGTGTTGCCAGCTTTATGGGTAGGAGGAGTTGGGACCAGTGTGAGGTCGAAAGAGGACAACAAAGCAAGAAAGTCGGTTGCCTGGGCTTTATCTGTGTGTATATTCATGTCTCCCATTACAATAAGTGGTGTTCCATCATCAGGGATTTCTGAGAGTAGCATGTCTAGTTCCACAACAAAATCATTCAGATTACACCCTGGTGGGCGGTAGATGATAGCAATGTACATTTTAGTAGGAGCAGTAACCATGATTGTGTGATATTCAAATGAGGAATTGTTGCTCAGTGGGAGGAGTTTATTGAATTTCCAGGTATTAGAAAGTAGGATAGACAGATTGACGCAGATTGACAGTTCCAGAGGCCAAAGGTGAATGAAGGTTGTGGAGAAGAGGCTTTCTTAATGAAGGACAAGTTGTCAGGATTGCGTTTTCTATGACATATGTGTCTTTTTCTGTTCCCATGAATGACAGAGATTTCTTTGTAGCACATGTTGTGTTTTTTGTAGAGGACAAGAGGCTATAGGCAAAGCATTAGTAGTGGCAAAGCAAGTCGTGGATGCCTGGGTTCAGTGGAAAAGCTGAAGCGTTAGACGAAATCCCGCCCCTGATTTCTAGTTTGCAATCAACAGAGGGTGTGACACGCGTCAACTGCCTCTCCTGTTGATGCTCAGAGAATGAAACTCAAGTGCTCAGCCCGAACAAAGCCTAACAACGACCCACTATCAATATCTACTCAAAGCAAGTTTCAGATCGCTCACCTAGCTGACAATTCTATCTTAGCTTTCAGATCAGAGCTTGTACACACACACAGAGATACACACACACACACACACCTGTCTGCTGTCACTAAGTTAAGTCTCCTGTCTCTCTATCAGGTGATTGGCTGTCGGTTGCGTCTCCATATTGACGGGTACTCGGAGTGCTATGATTTCTGGGTAAACGCTGACTCCGCCCACATCAGACCCGCTGGATGGTGTAAAGACAGCAACCACAAGCTCCACCCACCCAAAGGTGAGAACAGGTAGCCCTGCCCTCTCAGTGAAATATCCTGACACAGGAGATGTCACCAGCCTGTCTCTCTCTCTACAGGTCATAGTAAGACAGAATTTGATTGGCCCATCTACCTTCAGTCCACTGGCTCTCATGCTGCCCCGCCCACACTGTTCACCTGTCGCACTGAAGTCAGTACCCACCTGTGAGCTGTAGCTCCTGTCTCACCTGTCCGTCTCTCTGCCTGTTGGTCTCTCAGAGCTGTAGCTCTTGTCTCACCTGTCCGTCTCTCTGCCTGTTGGTCTTTCAGAGCTGTAGCTCCTGTCTCACCTGTCTGTCTCTCTGCCTGTCGGTCTCTCAGAGCTGTAGCTCCTGTCTCACCTGTCTGTCTCTCTGCCTGTCGGTCTCTCAGAGCTGTAGCTCCTGTCTCACCTGTCTGTCTCTCTGCCTGTCGGTCTTTCAGAGCTGTAGCTCCTGTCTCACCTGTCTGTCTCTCTGCCTGTCGGTCTCTCAGAGCTGTAGCTCTTGTCTCACCTGTCTGTCTCTCTGCCTGTCGGTCTTTCAGAGCTGTAGCTCTTGTCTCACCTGTCTGTCTCTCTGCCTGTCGGTCTCTCAGAGCTGTAGCTCCTGTCTCACCTGTCTGTCTCTCTGCCTGTCGGTCACACAGAGCTGTAGCTCCTGTCTCACCTGTCTGTCTCTCTGCCTGTCGATCTCTCAGAGCTGTAGCTCTTGTCTCACCTGTCTGTCTGTCTCTCTGCCTGTCGATCTCTCAGAGCTGTAGCTCTTGTCTCACCTGTCTGTCTGTCTCTCTGCCTGTCGATCTCTCAGAGCTGTAGCTCTTGTCTCACCTGTCTGTCTGTCTCTCTGCCTGTCGATCTCTCAGAGCTGTAGCTCTTGTCTCACCTGTCTGTCTGTCTCTCTGCCTGTCGGTCTCTCAGAGCTGTAGCTCCTGTCTCACCTGTCTGTCTCTCTGCCTGTCGGTCACACAGAGCTGTGGCTTTTCTGTGGGGATGAGGTTGGAGGCGGTTGACAGGAAGAACCCTGGACTGGTCTGTGTCGCCTCTGTTGCTGATGTCATCGGTGACCACCTTCGGGTTCATTTTGACAAGTGGGATGACACATACGACTACTGGTAAGAGAGACAGGTGGAGAAGAGAGACAGCTTAGTGATAGACAGGTATCATTGTGTTGATCTGTTCTGATTCTGACGGTATGTTCTGATTGTGTTGATAAGGTGTGACAGCAGCAGTCCTTACATCCATCCTGTTGGCTGGTGTGAAGAACAGGGGCGCCCCCTGACTGCTCCACAGGGTACCACACCAGTACACACAGTCCTCACGCTGTAATACCAACAGTTGTACAGTCTGAACTAACTCTTAACTAACATTGTACTACTTACACTGTACTGACGCTGGAGTATCACTAGTGGTATTAAGTTTTCAGTACTCTGTAGTTCTATTTAGCTTTTACTCTGAGTGCTCTCTTTGGTCAGGTCATCCAAGCCCAGAGAACTTCCTATGGGAGGAGTACCTGCAGGACACTGGTTCCACTGCTGCTCCCAGTTCAGCCTTCACACTGGTGAGGAAACAACGAGGAAAGGAAGGAAATTAGGAGGTAGAGAGGGTAACAAGGAAGTGGAGAAGGATACAATGAGGTAGAGGAGGAAACATGGAAGTAGAGGAGGAAATGAAGGTAGAGGAGGAAGTGGAGGAGGTGGAGGAGGAAACATGGAGGCAGAGGAAGAAACAAGGAGGCAGAGGAGGAAACATGGAGGCAGAGGAGGAAGCAAGGAGGCGGAGGAGGAAACATGGAGGTAGAGGAGGAAGCGTAGGAGGTGGAGGAGGAAACATTGAGGTAGAGGAGGAAGCGGAGGAGGTGGAGGAGGAAACATGAAGGTAGAGGAAGAAGCGGAGGAGGTGGAGGAGGAAACATAAAGGGAAAAGGAGGAAGCGGAGGAGGTGGAGGAGGAAACATAAAGGGAAAAGGAGGAAGCGGAGGAGGTGGAGGAGGAAACATGGTGGTAGAGGAAGAAGCGGAGGAGGTGGAGGAGGAAACATGGAGGTAGAGGAAGAAGCGGAGGAGGTGGAGGAGGAAACATTGAGGTAGAGGAGGAGGAGGTGGAGGAGGAAACATGGAGGTAGAGGAAGAAGCGGAGGAGGTGGAGGAGGAAACATTGAGGTAGAGGAAGAAGCGGAGGAGGTGGAGGAGGAAACATGGTGGTAGAGGAAGAAGCGGAGGAGGTGGAGGAGGAAACATTGAGGTAGAGGAGGAGGCGGAGGAGGTGGAGGAGGAAACATGGTGGTAGAGGAAGAAGCGGAGGAGGTGGAGGAGGAAACATGGTGGTAGAGGAAGAAGCGGAGGAGGTGGAGGAGGAAACATTGAGGTAGAGGAGGAAGCGGAGGAGGTGGAGGAGGAAACATTGAGGTAGAGGAAGAAGCGGAGGAGGTGGAGGAGGAAACATGGAGGTAGAGGAAGAAGCGGAGGAGGTGGAGGAGGAAACATAAAGGGAAAAGGAGGAAGCGGAGGAGGTGGAGGAGGAAACATGGAGGTAGAGGAAGAAGCGGAGGAGGTGGAGGAGGAAACATTGAGGTAGAGGAGGAGGAGGTGGAGGAGGAAACATGGTGGTAGAGGAAGAAGCGGAGGAGGTGGAGGAGGAAACATTGAGGTGGAGGAAGAAGCGTAGGAGGTGGAGGAGGAAACATGGAGGTAGAGGAAGAAGCGGAGGAGGTGGAGGAGGAAACATTGAGGTAGAGGAGGAAACATGGTGGTAGAGGAAGAAGCGGAGGAGGTGGAGGAGGAAACATGAAGGTAGAGGAGGAAGCGGAGGAGGTGGAGGAGGAAACATGGAGGTAGAGGAGGAGGCGGAGGAGGTGGAGGAGGAAACATGGTGGTAGAGGAAGAAGCGGAGGAGGTGGAGGAGGAAACATGGTGGTAGAGGAAGAAGCGGAGGAGGTGGAGGAGGAAACATGGTGGTAGAGGAAGAAGCGGAGGAGGTGGAGGAGGAAACATGGTGGTAGAGGAAGAAGCGGAGGAGGTGGAGGAGGAAACATAAAGGGAAAAGGAGGAAGCGGAGGAGGTGGAGGAGGAAACATGGAGGTAGAGGAGGAAGCGGAGGAGGTGGAGGAGGAACCATTGAGGTAGAGGAGGAGGCGGAGGAGGTGGAGGAGGAAACATGGTGGTAGAGGAAGAAGCGGAGGAGGTGGAGGAGGAAACATGGTGGTAGAGGAAGAAGCGGAGGAGGTGGAGGAGGAAACATGGAGGTAGAGGAGGAAGCGGAGGAGGTGGAGGAGGAAACATGAAGGTAGAGGAAGAAGCGGAGGAGGTGGAGGAGGAAACATAAAGGGAAAAGGAGGAAGCGGAGGAGGTGGAGGAGGAAACATGGAGGTAGAGGAGGAGGCGGAGGAGGTGGAGGAGGAAACATTGAGGTAGAGGAGGAGGCGGAGGAGGTGGAGGAGGAAACATTGAGGTAGAGGAGGAAGCGGAGGAGGTGGAGGAGGAAACATGGAGGTAGAGGAAGAAGCGGAGGAGGTGGAGGAGGAAACATTGAGGTAGAGGAGGAAGCGGAGGAGGTGGAGGAGGAAACATGGAGGTAGAGGAAGAAGCGGAGGAGGTGGAGGAGGAAACATTGAGGTAGAGGAGGAGGAGGTGGAGGAGGAAACATGGTGGTAGAGGAAGAAGCGGAGGAGGTGGAGGAGGAAACATGGAGGTAGAGGAAGAAGCGTAGGAGGTGGAGGAGGAAACATTGAGGTAGAGGAGGAAACATGGTGGTAGAGGAAGAAGCGGAGGAGGTGGAGGAGGAAACATGAAGGTAGAGGAGGAAGCGGAGGAGGTGGAGGAGGAAACATGGAGGTAGAGGAGGAGGCGGAGGAGGTGGAGGAGGAACCATTGAGGTAGAGGAGGAAGCGGAGGAGGTGGAGGAGGAAACATGGTGGTAGAGGAAGAAGCGGAGGAGGTGGAGGAGGAAACATGGTGGTAGAGGAAGAAGCGGAGGAGGTGGAGGAGGAAACATTGAGGTAGAGGAGGAAGCGGAGGAGGTGGAGGAGGAAACATGAAGGTAGAGGAAGAAGCGGAGGAGGTGGAGGAGGAAACATAAAGGGAAAAGGAGGAAGCGGAGGAGGTGGAGGAGGAAACATTGAGGTAGAGGAGGAAGCGGAGGAGGTGGAGGAGGAACCATTGAGGTAGAGGAGGAGGCGGAGGAGGTGGAGGAGGAAACATGGTGGTAGAGGAAGAAGCGGAGGAGGTGGAGGAGGAAACATGGAGGTAGAGGAAGAAGCGGAGGAGGTGGAGGAGGAAACATTGAGGTAGAGGAGGAAGCGGAGGAGGTGGAGGAGGAAACATGGTGGTAGAGGAAGAAGCGGAGGAGGTGGAGGAGGAAACATAAAGGGAAAAGGAGGAAGCGGAGGAGGTGGAGGAGGAAACATGGAGGTAGAGGAAGAAGCGGAGGAGGTGGAGGAGGAAACATTGAGGTAGAGGAGGAGGAGGTGGAGGAGGAAACATGGTGGTAGAGGAAGAAGCGGAGGAGGCGGAGGAGGAAACATGGAGGTGGAGGAGGTGGAGGAGGAAACATGGAGGTAGAGGAAGAAGCGTAGGAGGTGGAGGAGGAAACATGGTGGTAGAGGAAGAAGCGGAGGAGGTGGAGGAGGAAACATTGAGGTAGAGGAGGAAGCGGAGGAGGTGGAGGAGGAAACATGAAGGTAGAGGAAGAAGCGGAGGAGGTGGAGGAGGAAACATAAAGGGAAAAGGAGGAAGCGGAGGAGGTGGAGGAGGAAACATGGAGGTAGAGGAAGAAGCGGAGGAGGTGGAGGAGGAAACATTGAGGTAGAGGAGGAGGAGGTGGAGGAGGAAACATGGTGGTAGAGGAAGAAGCGGAGGAGGTGGAGGAGGAAACATTGAGGTAGAGGAGGAAGCGGAGGAGGTGGAGGAGGAAACATGGAGGTAGAGGAGGAGGAGGTGGAGGAGGAAACATGGAGGTAGAGGAGGAAGCGGAGGAGGTGGAGGAGGAACCATTGAGGTAGAGGAGGAAGCGGAGGAGGTGGAGGAGGAAACATGGAGGTAGAGGAGGAGGAGGTGGAGGAGGAAACATTGAGGTAGAGGAGGAAGCGGAGGAGGTGGAGGAGGAAACATGGTGGTAGAGGAAGAAGCGGAGGAGGTGGAGGAGGAAACATTGAGGTAGAGGAGGAAGCGGAGGAGGTGGAGGAGGAAACATTGAGGTAGAGGAGGAAGCGGAGGAGGTGGAGGAGGAAACATGGTGGTAGAGGAAGAAGCGGAGGAGGTGGAGGAGGAAACATTGAGGTAGAGGAGGAAGCGGAGGAGGTGGAGGAGGAAACATGGAGGTAGAGGAAGAAGCGGAGGAGGTGGAGGAGGAAACATTGAGGTAGAGGAGGAAGCGGAGGAGGTGGAGGAGGAAACATTGAGGTAGAGGAGGAAGCGGAGGAGGTGGAGGAGGAAACATTGAGGTAGAGGAAGAAGCGGAGGAGGTGGAGGAGGAAACATTGAGGTAGAGGAAGAAGCGGAGGAGGTGGAGGAGGAAACATTGAGGTAGAGGAGGAAGCGGAGGAGGTGGAGGAGGAAACATGGAGGTAGAGGAAGAAGCGGAGGAGGTGGAGGAGGAAACATGGAGGTAGAGGAAGAAGCGGAGGAGGTGGAGGAGGAAACATTGAGGTAGAGGAGGAGGCGGAGGAGGTGGAGGAGGAAACATGGTGGTAGAGGAAGAAGCGGAGGAGGTGGAGGAGGAAACATTGAGGTAGAGGAGGAAGCGGAGGAGGTGGAGGAGGAAACATGGTGGTAGAGGAAGAAGCGGAGGAGGTGGAGGAGGAAACATTGAGGTAGAGGAAGAAGCGGAGGAGGTGGAGGAGGAAACATTGAGGTAGAGGAAGAAGCGGAGGAGGTGGAGGAGGAAACATGAAGGTAGAGGAGGAAGCGGAGGAGGTGGAGGAGGAAACATGGAGGTAGAGGAAGAAGCGGAGGAGGTGGAGGAGGAAACATGAAGGTAGAGGAGGAAGCGGAGGAGGTGGAGGAGGAAACATGGAGGTAGAGGAAGAAGCGGAGGAGGTGGAGGAGGAAACATTGAGGTAGAGGAGGAAGCGGAGGAGGTGGAGGAGGAAACATGGAGGTAGAGGAAGAAGCGGAGGAGGTGGAGGAGGAAACATGGAGGTAGAGGAAGAAGCGGAGGAGGTGGAGGAGGAAACATGGAGGTAGAGGAAGAAGCGGAGGAGGTGGAGGAGGAAACATTGAGGTAGAGGAAGAAGCGGAGGAGGTGGAGGAGGAAACATGGAGGTAGAGGAAGAAGCGGAGGAGGTGGAGGAGGAAACATGGTGGTAGAGGAAGAAGCGGAGGAGGTGGAGGAGGAAACATGAAGGTAGAGGAAGAAGCGGAGGAGGTGGAGGAGGAAACATGAAGGTAGAGGAGGAAGCGGAGGAGGTGGAGGAGGAAACATGGAGGTAGAGGAAGAAGCGGAGGAGGTGGAGGAGGAAACATTGAGGTAGAGGAAGAAGCGGAGGAGGTGGAGGAGGAAACATGAAGGTAGAGGAGGAAGCGGAGGAGGTGGAGGAGGAAACATGGAGGTAGAGGAGGAGGCGGAGGAGGTGGAGGAGGAAACATGGAGGTAGAGGAGGAAGCGGAGGAGGTGGAGGAGGAAACATGGAGGTAGAGGAAGAAGCGGAGGAGGTGGAGGAGGAAACATTGAGGTAGAGGAAGAAGCGGAGGAGGTGGAGGAGGAAACATTGAGGTAGAGGAAGAAGCGGAGGAGGTGGAGGAGGAAACATGGAGGTAGAGGAAGAAGCGGAGGAGGTGGAGGAGGAAACATGGTGGTAGAGGAAGAAGCGGAGGAGGTGGAGGAGGAAACATTGAGGTAGAGGAAGAAGCGGAGGAGGTGGAGGAGGAAACATGAAGGTAGAGGAGGAAGCGGAGGAGGTGGAGGAGGAAACATGGAGGTAGAGGAAGAAGCGGAGGAGGTGGAGGAGGAAACATGAAGGTAGAGGAGGAAGCGGAGGAGGTGGAGGAGGAAACATGGAGGTAGAGGAAGAAGCGGAGGAGGTGGAGGAGGAAACATGAAGGTAGAGGAGGAAGCGGAGGAGGTGGAGGAGGAAACATGAAGGTAGAGGAGGAAGCGGAGGAGGTGGAGGAGGAAACATGGAGGTAGAGGAAGAAGCGGAGGAGGTGGAGGAGGAAACATGGAGGTAGAGGAAGAAGCGGAGGAGGTGGAGGAGGAAACATTGAGGTAGAGGAGGAAGCGGAGGAGGTGGAGGAGGAAACATGAAGGTAGAGGAGGAAGCGGAGGAGGTGGAGGAGGAAACATGAAGGTAGAGGAGGAAGCGGAGGAGGTGGAGGAGGAAACATTGAGGTAGAGGAGGAAGCGGAGGAGGTGGAGGAGGAAACATGGAGGTAGAGGAAGAAGCGGAGGAGGTGGAGGAGGAAACATGGAGGTAGAGGAGGAAGCGGAGGAGGTGGAGGAGGAAACATTGAGGTAGAGGAGGAAGCGGAGGAGGTGGAGGAGGAAACATGGTGGTAGAGGAAGAAGCGGAGGAGGTGGAGGAGGAAACATTGAGGTAGAGGAAGAAGCGGAGGAGGTGGAGGAGGAAACATTGAGGTAGAGGAGGAAGCGGAGGAGGTGGAGGAGGAAACATTGAGGTAGAGGAGGAAGCGGAGGAGGTGGAGGAGGAAACATGGTGGTAGAGGAAGAAGCGGAGGAGGTGGAGGAGGAAACATGGTGGTAGAGGAAGAAGCGGAGGAGGTGGAGGAGGAAACATTGAGGTAGAGGAGGAAGCGGAGGAGGTGGAGGAGGAAACATGGAGGTAGAGGAAGAAGCGGAGGAGGTGGAGGAGGAAACATTGAGGTAGAGGAGGAAGCGGAGGAGGTGGAGGAGGAGGAAACATTGAGGTAGAGGAGGAAGCGGAGGAGGAGGAGGAAACATTGAGGTAGAGGAGGAAGAGGTGGAGGAGGAAACATGGAGGTAGAGGAGGAAGCGGTGGAGGAGGAAAACATGGAGGTAGAGGAGGAAACATGGTGGTTGAGGAAGAAGCGGAGGAGGTGGAGGAGGAAACATTGAGGTAGAGGAAGAAGCGGAGGAGGTGGAGGAGGAAACATGGAGGTAGAGGAGGAGGCGGAGGAGGTGGAGGAGGATACATGAAGGTAGAGGAGGAAGCGGAGGAGGTGGAGGAGGAAACATGGAGGTAGAGGAGGAAACATGGAGGTAGAGGAGGAAGCGGAGGAGGTGGAGGAGGAAACATGAAGGTAGAGGAGGAAGCGGTGGAGGAGGAAAACATGGAGGTAGAGGAGGAAACATGGTGGTTGAGGAAGAAGCGGAGGAGGTGGAGGAGGAAACATGAAGGTAGAGGAGGAAGCGGAGGAGATGGAGGAGGAAACATGGAGGTAGAGGAGGAGGCGGAGGAGGTGGAGGAGGATACATGAAGGTAGAGGAGGAAGCGGAGGAGGTGGAGGCGGAAACATGGAGGTAGAGGAGGAAACATGGTGGTAGAGGAAGAAGCGGAGGAGGTGGAGGAGGAAACATTGAGGTAGAGGAGGACGCGGAGGAGGTGGAGGAGGAAACATGGAGGTAGAGGAGGAGGCGGAGGAGGTGGAGGAGGATACATGGTGGAAGAGGAAGAAGCGGAGGAGGTGGAGGAGGAAACATGAAGGTAGAGGAGGAAGCGGAGGAGGTGGAGGAGGAAACATGGAGGTACAGGAGGAAAACATGGTGGTAGAGGAGGAAACATGGAGGTAGAGGAGGAGGGGGAAAAGGATAGAGAGAGACAAGGATAAGATGATAGAAAAGGAAGGAAGTAGGTATAGAAGGGAGATGGAGGAGCAGGTAAAGAAGCTGTCAGTCATTTTCAAAAAATGATCGACACCTCTTCGGTCCAATCAGTGAGCTGCAGGTGATTATTGACTCGTGTCTTTGTGTCCCTGTCCAATCAGAGAGCCCCTCATGGTTTCCAGGTGAACCACAAACTAGAAGCGGTCGACAGGAGGAACCCCATGCTTGTCCGTGTTGCCACGGTAACAGATACAGAAGACTTTAGGGTGAAGGTACTGCCAACCTGTCCGTCTACCTGTCTGTGGCTCTAAGTGATGTCATGAGGCCTGTAAAGATGTAACCAGGTGTGTTTACCTGCAGGTGCATTATGATGGCTGGTTGCAGCAGTTTGACATCTGGTGTGACAGCGACCTCGTTGACCTCCATCCTGTCGGCTGGTGTCAACGCACAGGACACACACTGGACCCGCCCCCAGGTCAGAGAGAAAGGTCAGAGAGAGAGGCAAAGAGAGAGACAGAGGTAGGTCAGAGAGACAGGTCAGAGAGAGAGGTAGATCAGATAGACAGGTCAGAGAGAGAGAGAGGTAGGTCAGAGAGACAGGTCAGAGAGAGAGAGAGGTAGAGACAGAGAGAGAGAGAGGTAGATCAGATAGACAGGTCAGTGAGAGAGAGAGAGGTAGGTCAGAGAGACAGGTCAGAGAGAGAGAGAGGTAGGTCAGAGAGAGAGAGAGGTAGGTCAGAGAGACAGGTCAGTGAGAGAGAGAGGTAGGTCAGAGAGACAGGTCAGTGAGAGAGAGAGAGAGGTAGGTCAGAGAGACAGGTCAGAGAGAGAGAGAGAGAGGTAGGTCAGAGAGACAGGTCAGAGAGAGAGAGAGGTAGGTCAGAGAGACAGGTCAGAGAGAGATAGAGAGGTAGGTCAGAGAGACAGGTCAGAGAGAGAGAGAGGTAGGTCAGAGAGACAGGTCAGAGAGAGAGAGAGGTAGGTCAGAGAGACAGGTCAGAGAGAGAGAGAGAGGTAGGTCAGAGAGACAGGTCAGTGAGAGAGAGAGAGAGGTAGGTCAGAGAGACAGGTCAGAGAGAGAGAGAGAGAGGTAGGTCAGAGAGACAGGTCAGTGAGAGAGAGAGAGAGAGAGAGAGAGAGAGAGAGAGAGAGAGAGAGAGAGAGGTAGGTCAGAGAGACAGGTCAGAGAGAGAGAGAGGTAGGTCAGAGAGACAGGTCAGAGAGAGAGAGAGAGGTAGGTCAGAGAGACAGGTCAGAGAGAGAGAGAGGTAGGTCAGAGAGACAGGTCAGAGAGAGAGAGAGGTAGGTCAGAGAGACAGGTCAGAGAGAGAGAGAGAGAGGTAGGTCAGAGAGACAGGTCAGAGAGAGAGAGAGGTAGGTCAGAGAGACAGGTCAGTGAGAGAGAGAGAGAGGTAGGTCAGAGAGACAGGTCAGAGAGAGAGAGAGGTAGGTCAGAGAGACAGGTCAGTGAGAGATAGAGAGGTAGGTCAGAGAGACAGGTCAGAGAGATAGAGAGGTAGGTCAGAGAGACAGGTCAGAGAGAGAGAGAGGTAGGTCAGAGAGAGAGAGAGGTAGGTCAGAGAGACAGGTCAGTGAGAGAGAGAGGTAGGTCAGAGAGACAGGTCAGAGAGAGAGAGAGGTAGGTCAGATAGACAGGTCAGAGAGAGAGAGAGGTAGGTCAGATAGACAGGTCAGAGAGAGATAGAGAGGTAGGTCAGATAGACAGGTCAGAGAGAGAGAGAGGTAGGTCAGAGAGAGAGAGAGGTAGGTCAGAGAGAGAGAGAGGTAGGTCAGAGAGAGAGAGAGGTAGGTCAGAGAGAGAGAGAGGTAGGTCAGAGAGAGAGAGAGGTAGGTCAGAGAGAGAGAGAGGTAGGTCAGAGAGAGAGAGAGGTAGGTCAGAGAGAGAGAGAGGTAGGTCAGAGAGACAGGTCAGAGAGAGAGAGAGGTAGGTCAGAGAGAGAGAGAGGTAGGTCAGATAGACAGGTTAGTGAGAGAGAGACATGAGAGTGGGTCACAGAGACAAACAGAGGTGAGATAGACAGGTTAGTTGATGATTCTGACAGTGTGTCTGTTACCTGTGTGTGTGTGTGTGTGTGTGTGTGTGTGTGTGTGTGTGTGTGTGTGCGTGTGTGTGTGTGTGTGTGTGTGTGTGTGTGTGTGTGTGTGTGTGTGTGTGTGTGTGCGTGTGTGTGTGTGTGTGTGTGTGTATGTGAGACAGGTTGTTCCCTCCTCTCCTCCCCCGCTCAGGGTGTTTGTCCAACCCCAGGCTGCAGAGGCATCGGACACATCAAAGGAGCCAAATACAACGGACACCACAGGTATCCGTGCTGAGTCTATAGGTTTTAGTTGCTGAGTCATCGTTGTTCTTAAAGTCACGTTTAAACCTGTTGAGTCATGTTTCTTTTTTATCGATTCCTGTTTCCACCTGCTGAGTCATGTTTCTTTTTATCGAGTCATGTTTGTGTCTCTCTCAGTGCCTTCGGCTGTCCATACTCAGACATTAACATGCGTAAAGAGGTGGTACTTCCTGATAGGTTAGGAGGAGAGCGAGTCGTCACTCTGGTTCCTGTAACACAATATCACCGTGGCAACCAATCAGACAGGTAACTGTCCTTAACCTTCAGTCTGGATTTCTGAAGACTTGTTATTGAAGTTATTGTAATCCACTACCAGTCCAAAGTTTGGACACAGCTGATAGAAAAGTCATTTTGATCTAAAGGCTTAAATGTTGAGTTTCTTATAGAAATAGAAACAGTGAACTTGATGTCTACCTATGTTTGCATTTCTTTCCAAAACAGAAGTGAAAGTAAATGTTTTATTTTGATTGTTTTAATATCTACTATATAGTCAAATGTGGTGTGCCCTAGATTCAGCTTACATAATAATATAGTATCCTGTATTACTGATAGACAGTCCGTCGTCATGTACCTGTCTGTCTCTCCCTCTCTGTCTGCCTGTACCTGTCTGTCTCTCCCTCTCTGTCTGCCTGTACCTGTCTGTCTTTCCCTCTCTGTCTGCCTGTACCTGTCTGTCTCTCCCTCTCTGTCTGCCTGTACCTGTCTGTCTCTCCCTCTCTGTCTGCCTGTACCTGTCTGTCTTTCCCTCTCTGTCTGCCTGTACCTGTCTGTCTCTCCCTCTCTGTCTGCCTGTACCTGTCTGTCTCTCCCTCTCTGTCTGCCTGTACCTGTCTGTCTCTCCCTCTCTGTCTGCCTGTACCTGTCTGTCTCTCCCTCTCTGTCTGCCTGTACCTGTCTGTCTCTCCCTCTCTGTCTTTCCCTCTCTGTCTGCCTGTACCTGTCTGTCTCTCCCTCTCTGTCTGCCTGTACCTGTCTGTCGTCATGTCTGTCTGTCTCTCCCTCTCTGTCTGCCTGTACCTGTCTGTCGTCATGTACCTGTCTTTCTCTCCCTTTGAATGCCTGTATCTGTCTGTCGTCATGTACCTGTCTTTCTCTCCCTTTGAATGCCTGTACCTGTCTGTCGTCATGTACCTGTCTTTCTCTCCCTTTGAATGCCTGTATCTGTCTGTTGTCATGTACCTGTCTTTCTCTCCCTTTGAATGCCTGTACCTGTCTGTCTGTCTGTCTCTCTCTGTCTGCCTGTACCTGTCTGTCTCTCCCTCTCTGTCTTTCCCTCTCTGTCTGCCTGTACCTGTCTGTCTTTCCCTCTCTGTCTCTCCCTCTCTGTCTGCCTGTACCTGTCTGTCTCTCCCTCTCTGTCTGCCTGTACCTGTCTGTCTCTCCCTCTCTGTCTGCCTGTACCTGTCTGTCTCTCCCTCTCTGTCTGCCTGTACCTGTCTGTCTTTCCCTCTCTGTCTGCCTGTACCTGTCTGTCTCTCCCTCTCTGTCTTTCCCTCTCTGTCTGCCTGTACCTGTCTGTCTTTCCCTCTCTGTCTCTCCCTCTCTGTCTGCCTGTACCTGTCTGTCTCTCCCTCTCTGTCTGCCTGTACCTGTCTGTCTCTCCCTCTCTGTCTGCCTGTACCTGTCTGTCTCTCCCTCTCTGTCTTTCCCTCTCTGTCTGCCTGTACCTGTCTGTCTCTCCCTCTCTGTCTGCCTGTACCTGTCTGTCTCTCCCTCTCTGTCTGCCTGTACCTGTCTGTCTTTCCCTCTCTGTCTGCCTGTACCTGTCTGTCTCTCCCTCTCTGTCTGCCTGTACCTGTCTGTCTCTCCCTCTCTGTCTGCCTGTACCTGTCTGTCTCTCCCTCTCTGTCTGCCTGTACCTGTCTGTCTCTCCCTCTCTGTCTTTCCCTCTCTGTCTGCCTGTACCTGTCTGTCTCTCCCTCTCTGTCTGCCTGTACCTGTCTGTCGTCATGTCTGTCTGTCTCTCCCTCTCTGTCTGCCTGTACCTGTCTGTCGTCATGTACCTGTCTTTCTCTCCCTTTGAATGCCTGTATCTGTCTGTCGTCATGTACCTGTCTTTCTCTCCCTTTGAATGCCTGTACCTGTCTGTCGTCATGTACCTGTCTTTCTCTCCCTTTGAATGCCTGTATCTGTCTGTTGTCATTTACCTGTCTTTCTCTCCCTTTGAATGCCTGTACCTGTCTGTCGTCATGTACCTGTCTTTCTCTCCCTTTGAATGCCTGTACCTGTCTGTCGTCATGTACCTGTCTTTCTCTCCCTTTGAATGCCTGTATCTGTCTGTTGTCATTTACCTGTCTTTCTCTCCCTTTGAATGCCTGTACCTGTCTGTCTGTCTGTCTCTCTCTGTCTGCCTGTACCTGTCTGTCTCTACCTGTCTGTCTGTTGAACAGTATTCAGGTGAAGACAGAGACTGTTGACCTGCCGCTGCTGCCTCTGGGGAAAAGAAGAATGACAGACAGGTGAGTGAGACAAACAGATGTGTGTGTGTGTGTGCTGCAAAGATGAAGGATCTTTCTGATTGGCTCGTTCAGAAGACCTGACCTGTCTCACTCTCTGCTCAGAATAGTCGACAGGATCATGTGAAGTGTGTGTGGGTGTGAATTGAGATATTCTTTGGATGTTATATAAAACTGGATTATATAAAAAACACACACAGAATCAGCTGAGCTGTCTATGTCACACTACATGTGGTGAATTACCCAGCATGCATTAGAGGGACATCACAGGGTCATCTATGCGTCTCTCACTGTGACAGACTTTCTATATCAGACGTCATTGTGTCGTCAAGGAAACCATTCTTTTGACAACATACGCTTCAGACTGCATGAAAACATCTCACTTCACTTCCTGTATTTTTGATAAACATTCCTCTCCTCTGGCTCCTCCCACAGTGTGTCTCAGCCAACCAAATTCCTCCGTGTGAAACAGGAAGAGAAGCTTCACCCGGGAGCCCTCGGTCCAGGTACCACAGACTCAAACCTGCATTTTTCCTTACAACCAACAGGGGGCATCTGATTCATCTTCTTCTGCTGTTTTTCTGAGTGAAAAGCTGCAGGTGCTTAGCGCCTCCTTCTGGTCCAGAAGAGATACTACACTTAGACCAGAAAATTAACACAACCAACAACACACACACACACACAGGGACAAAGAGCAGGTCGAATTCCACTGGGGAGTCACAATGTCCATCATCATGGTGATGTCACAATGATCATCATGATGTCACAATGATATCATGTGAAGGGTAAGGCTCACTCACATGGAAACTCTCTTCTTTGTGTGTTTCCATAGAAACAGTCTACAGATGAAGTGTCTGTTTCCATGGAAACATCTCGCCATAGTTACTGCAGTGTTGGTTGTGCTCTGTGCTGAGTACTGCAGCACAAACCTGTCTCACTGCTCAGTGAGGTGAGACGGGTCAGTGCAGAGGTGTCCTGCACAGAAACTTGTCTCACTGCTCAGTGAGGTGAGACGGGTCAGTGCGTAGGTGTCCTGCACAGAAACTTGTTTCACTGCTCAGTGAGGTGAGACGGGTCAGTGCAGAGGTGTCCTACACAGAAACTTGTCTCACTGCTCAGTGAGGTGAGACGGGTCAGTGCGTAGGTGTCCTGCACAGAAACTTGTCTCACTGCTCAGTAAGGTGAGACGGGTCAGTGCGTAGGTGTCCTGCACAGAAACCTGTCTCACTGCTCAGTGAGGTGAGACGGGTCAGTGCGTAGGTGTCCTGCACAGAAACTTGTCTCACTGCTCAGTGAGGTGAGACGGGTCAGTGCGTAGGTGTCCTGCACAGAAACTTGTTTCACTGCTCAGTGAGGTGAGACGGGTCAGTGCGTAGGTGTCCTGCACAGAAACCTGTCTCACTGCTCAGTGAGGTGAGACGGGTCAGTGCGTAGGTGTCCTGCACAGAAACCTGTCTCACTGCTCAGTGAGGTGAGACGGGTCAGTGCGTAGGTGTCCTACACAGAAACTTGTCTCACTGCTCAGTGAGGTGAGACGGGTCAGTGCGTAGGTGTCCTGCACAGAAACTTGTTTCACTGCTCAGTGAGGTGAGACGGGTCAGTGCGTAGGTGTCCTACACAGAAACTTGTCTCACTGCTCAGTGAGGTGAGACGGGTCAGTGCGTAGGTGTCCTGCACAGAAACTTGTTTCACTGCTCAGTGAGGTGAGACGGGTCAGTGCGTAGGTGTCCTACACAGAAACTTGTCTCACTGCTCAGTGAGGTGAGACGGGTCAGTGCGTAGGTGTCCTGCACAGAAACCTGTCTCACTGCTCAGTGAGGTGAGACGGGTCAGTGCGTAGGTGTCCTGCACAGAAACTTGTCTCACTGCTCAGTGAGGTGAGACGGGTCAGTGCGTAGGTGTCCTACACAGAAACTTGTCTCACTGCTCAGTGAGGTGAGACGGGTCAGTGCGTAGGTGTCCTACACAGAAACCTGTCTCACTGCTCAGTGAGGTGAGACGGGTCAGTGCGTAGGTGTCCTACACAGAAACCTGTCTCACTGCTCAGTGAGGTGGGAAGGGTCAGTAAAAAGGTTTCCTGCTAAGTCTGCACTTTGACCAGCTCTGATCGCCAAGTCAGTCTGTCCATGTCTCTCTCTGAACTGTCTCTCTCCCAAACCTGTCCCATCCTAACCCATCTTTCATTTACCTGTCTGTCTCTTTAGCAGAGTCCAGTCTGCAGGCCGCCCTCCACCAGTCTGTCTTCCTGTCAGCCATGTCGGCTCAGCCTGGACGCGACCTGTCCCTCTGCTGGGAGCAACACCGCAAACTTCTGCCAGGGGTGGCCGGAGTCCACGCAGAGACCGTCCAACAGTGGAGCGTCCAGCAGGTCAGTTAGATGAGACAGAGACAGACTGGTCATTACGAAAGGTCTGAAAGTTTGACAGGTCGGAGATGACAAGTTGGAGATGACTCAGTCTCAGTCTCTCTCTGACCTGTCTGTCTCTGACCTGTCTCTATCTGACCTTTCTCTCTCTCACCTGTCTGTCTCTGACCTGTCTCTCTCTGACATTTCTCTCTCTGACCTGTCTGTCTCTGACCTGTCTGTCTTTGACCTGTCTCTCTCTGACCTTCCTCTCTCTGACATGTCTGTCTCCGACCAGTCTGTCTCTAACCTGTCTGTCCCTCTGCAGGTCTCAGACTTCGTGGAGTCTCTTCCTGGCTGTGATGATCAGGCAAAACTGTTCCGAGATGAGGTAAACCAATCAGCTGTTGCAGAATATATTACATCTCTCTAAAGCATCAGTCATCTCATTGTTTTTTTACCGCTGTCTGTCCAGCAAATTGATGGGCGAGCCTTCCTCCTACTCACCCAAAGAGACATCGTAAGGATCATGTCAATCAAACTTGGTCCCGCCCTCAAAATCTACAACTCCATCCTGATGTTCAACCATGCTGAGGACAGGAACCAATCACATGCTGGGGACAGAATCCAGACACAGGCTAAGGACAGGAACCAAGCACAGGCTGAGGATGGGAACCAATCATGTATTGAAGACAGGTACCTATCACACACTGAGGACAGGAACCAATCACACACTGAGGACAGGAACCAATCACACACTGAGGACCTGAACCAATCACACACTGAGGACAGGTACCTATCACACACTGAGGACAGGAACCAATCACACACTGAGGACATGAACCAATCACACACTGAGGACATGAACCAATCACACACTGAGGACAGTAACCAATCACACGCTCAGGACAGTAACCAATCACACACTGAGGACAGTAACCAATCACACGCTCAGGACAGTAACCAATCACACACTGAGGACAAGAACCAATCGCACACTGAGGACAGTAACCAATCACATACTCAGGACAGTAACCAATCACACACTGAGGACAGTAACCAATCACATACTCAGGACAGTAACCAATCACACACTGAGGACAGGAACCAATCACACGCTCAGGACAGTAACCAATCACACACTAAAGACAGATACCTATCACACACTGAGGACAGGAACCAATCACAAGCTCAGGACAGGAACCAACCACACAATGAGTACAGCAACCAATCAAACGCTCAGGACAGGAACCAATCCCAAGCCGAGGACAGCAACCAATCAAATATTCAGGACACGAACCAATCACACGCTCAGGGCAAGAACCAATCAAATATTCAGGAGCAGAACCATTCCCAAGCTGAGGACAGGAACCAATCAAATACTCAGGACAGGAAGCAATCATACGCTGAGGATAGGAACCTATCACATGCTGAGGACAAGACCCAATCACATGCTGAGGACAAGACCCAATCATATGCTGAGGACAAGACCCAATCACATGCTGAGGACAAGACCCAATCACATGCTGAGGACAAGACCCAATCACATGCTGAGGACAGTTACCAAATACAAGCTCAGGAAAGGAACCAATCACATGCTGAGGACAGGAACCAATCACATGCTGAGGACAGGGACAAAACAAACACTGAGCACATAATCCAATCACATGCTGAGGACAGGGACCAATCAAATGTTGCAAACGCAACACCCGGAAACTGCAACTCATGACTTGGCTAATTAGAAACAATCTGATTGAAGTCCAACAGTCTGTGGGAGGGGCTACATTACTATCCAATCATGGAAAAGATTGTAATCTTGTGATCTCGCCGTTTTTTATCTCAGGTGTTTCTGTGAGCAGATTAGTGTTGGTCACATTATGTCAGGTAGGACATTCTTCTCAAAACTCCAGACTAGGCCTCGCCTCTTTTTGCAGGCAGGTCTTAATGAAGTGAGTTCACTGAACTGACTGGACAAAAACCTGCACCAGTGTGCAAATAATCCTGGTAAATTATATTTTTTAGATTTTATATAAACTATGGATGGAACAGAAATCTCCAACAGGACCAGACTCATTGAAAACAGACAGAAACCTCCAACAGGACCAGACTCATTGAGAACAGACAGAAACCTCCAACAGGACCAGACTCATTGAGAACAGACAGAAACCTCCAACAGGACCAGACTCATTGAGAACAGAGAGAAACCTCCAACAGGACCAGACTCATTGAGAACAGACAGAAACCTCCAACAGGACCAGACTCATTGAGAACAGACAGAAACCTCCAACAGGACCAGACTCATTGAGAACAGACAGAAACCTCCAACAGGACCAGACTCATTGAGAACAGACAGAAACCTCCAACAGGACCAGACTCATTGAGAACAGACAGAAACCTCCAACAGGACCAGACTCTTTGAAAACAGACAGAAACCTCCAACAGGACCAGACTCTTTGAGAACAGACAGAAACCTCCAACAGGACCAGACTCTTTGAGAACAGACAGAAACCTCCAACAGGACCAGACTCTTTGAGAACAGACAGAAACCTCCAACAGGACCAGACTCATTGAGAACAGACAGAAACCTCCAACAGGACCAGACTCTTTGAGAACAGAGAGAAACCTCCAACAGGACCAGACTCTTTGAGAACAGACAGAAACCTCCAACAGGGCCAGACTCTTTGAGAACAGAGAGAAACCTCCAACAGGACCAGACTCTTTGAGAACAGAGAGAAACCTCCAACAGGACCAGACTCTTTGAGAACAGAGAGAAACCTCCAACAGGACCAGACTCATTGAAAACAGACAGAAACCTCCAACAGGACCAGACTCTTTGAGAACAGACAGAAACCTCCAACAGGACCAGACTCTTTGAGAACAGAGAGAAACCTCCAACAGGACCAGACTCTTTGAGAACAGACAGAAACCTCCAACAGGGCCAGACTCTTTGAGAACAGAGAGAAACCTCCAACAGGACCAGACTCTTTGAGAACAGAGAGAAACCTCCAACAGGACCAGACTCTTTGAGAACAGACAGAAACCTCCAACAGGGCCAGACTCTTTGAGAACAGAGAGAAACCTCCAACAGGGCCAGACTCTTTGAGAACAGAGAGAAACCTCCAACAGGACCAGACTCTTTGAAAACAGACAGAAACCTCCAACAGGACCAGACTCTTTGAGAACAGACAGAAACCTCCAACAGGGCCAGACTCTTTGAGAACAGACAGAAACCTCCAACAGGACCAGACTCTTTGAGAACAGACAGAAACCTCCAACAGGACCAGACTCTTTGAGAACAGAGAGAAACCTCCAACAGGAACAGACTCATTGAGAACAGAGAGAAACCTCCAACAGGAACAGACTCATTGAGAACAGACAGAAACCTCCAACAGGACCAGACTCTGAGAACAGACAGAAACCTCCAACAGGACCAGACTCTTTGAGAACAGAGAGAAACCTCCAACAGGGCCAGACTCTGAGAACAGACAGGAACCTCCATATGGTCATTTTAACAAAGATTTGCATTAATTTGCCTTCACAAAATAAATCAGAGAAAATAAAAGTTCAGAGAAGAACAGTTTCTCAGGGTTCAGAGATGCTGTTTGTGTTTCGGATCAACACCAAAGAAGAAGATGGAAAAAAAACAAAGATTGAAGAAAAGAAATAAATGATAAATGTAATCCACTGAAGACAATATTGTGTCATATTTGTAAAATTCTCCTCTGGTGTATTATTGAAAATTGTTCATAATATCAACCTCTAAATTCATATTGTCATTGATGTAAGGGCTCATGAACAGGTGTTAAACAGTTGAAGACATCTCACTGGCCCCGCCCCCCTCAGTGATGATGAAGTCCTCTGTTCCTCAGGGTTTTCCCCTTCACAGTTTGTATGCTCACTTTTTGTGAGAGACTCTCCGTCTTTTTAACATCACATAACTACATCAACCAAAGACCCCGCCTCCTCTGCTGAGATTGGTCACTTTAAAGAAATAAAAAGACATCTGGAACCGTTTTTTAGAAACTTTTAAAAAGTCTCTTGGATTTCAAAGTCTTTATTTCCAGAGTTTATATTTTTAGTTTGTATTGTTATTACTCTCTCAACATATTTCTATCTGAAAGTTTATATTAAATATAAGTATTTATATGAACACACACACAGTCCTAGTCAGATCTGCAGGGGGCGCTCTGCTGCACATTCTCAGACTGTTTCCATGGTAACAGCTCCTGAAGTCATATGTCTGCACTGCTTTCATGTTTCAACAAACTGCGGATGTATATTTTCTCTTCCTGTCAGTCTTTCACAGGATTAATAAAGTTTGTGTTCTAATGTGATTGCTGCTCATTCATTGGTGAATACTTTAGCCACACGTAACACTGAAACACGTAAGACTGAAACAGGTAAAACAAACAGGTAAGACTGAAACAGGTAAAACAAACACGTAAGACTGAAACAGGTAAAACAAACACGTAAGACTGAAACAGGTAAAACAAACAGGTAAGACTGAAACAGGTAAAACAAACAGGTAAGACTGAAACAGGTAAAACAAACACGTAAGACTGAAACAGGTAAAACAAACACGTAAGACTGAAACAGGTAAAACAAACACATAAGACTGAAACAGGTAAAACAAACACGTAAGACTGAAACAGGTAAAACAAACAGGTAAGACTGAAGGTAAGGCTTCCTGCGGATCTTCAGAGGACGTGTTGGTTGGGTTCAGGAGTTCCTCAAAGTATTCCTTCCACCGCCCAACGATACCCCATTCTGGATCAAGGGCCTTTCAGATAGGACGCGGCCAGCCATGCGCACCGCTGTCAAGCCCATTCATTGTGTATTGGGCTGCTCCGCGCAAGCGCGCATCTCCTTAGGCTACCGCCAAGTTGAGCGCAGCGTGGGGTCCTGCACGCCGTTGTTGCGCGCCGTTGTTGCGCTTTTGCGCGAAAGTTAAAACATTTTCTACTCTCGCAGCACGCCCTGACGTCACCTCCGCACATCCAATAGGAGGGTAGCTCAGATCACAACAAACGGTGTCTCATTTTCCTGAGCTCTAGTTTAAACTGCACCTACCGGGACATCGGCAAGAAAAGCTCTTGTTTTGAAAAATATTTCCGACAGTTTGGGCGTACCCGGTGTGTTTAAAACAGAGCAGTAATGTGTGTCATGCTCGAGCCGAAAGTCTCCCACATCCTGACGTGCCCGGAGGATTTCATGAACACACACCCTCTTTTTCTTTGCTGCTCGTCTCCCCCTCCACAGCAGCAGAAGAAAAGTCGTCTCAGTAGTGGACACATAGGTCTACATAGTGCTGTGGCAGAAGCTACTTTCCAGAGCCATTTTCCCTACTATTGTTTCGGTCACCTAGCAACATGCGCTGTTGCTTTTTGCTCGTGTGTGCTTTCCCCTTTTCCTCTGCGCCCTACTCTGCGGCAAACTCATCGCGCACCGCTTCCTATCTGAAAGGCCCTTCAGAAGTTCTCCAACCCTGCTGATAACAGCCTGGGCAAGCCCTGCTTTCCCTTCCTGTGCCATCGGACGGTTTGCCAGAACTTTCTTTGGCTCAATTGAAAGTCCTTCTCCATATCCTCCCCAAACTCCTCCCACACCTGGGTGTTTGCTTCCACAACAACTGAAGCCACAGCCCTCCAAGCCCGGTAGAACTATACAGTCTCCTTCCAGGACCCCACCCAGAGACTCTAAGGTGGCTGTGTACTCGGAACAGCTGTAACAACAGTCATAGCCTTTCTCTCTGCAACCTGAAGTCTCAGAGAGGTGACCCTCTTGTTCACATGTATATAACTGCATATACGTTTACTTTATGTATAAGCATGTATACATGTGCTGATTTGAAGCATATCTATGTTTCTATACATGTGTATTTACTGTTTGTAAGTGTGTATGAACAAACATGTAAAAAAGAATCTATACTTTTATGTTTGTTTTTGTTCTTTCGGATCTGAACAACATGAAAGGTAAGAATGTTTACCCAGAATTCACAGCAGGTGAGTGTTAGGATCTGTGATGGGGTACAGGTCCAATGCAGCATTTACACATTATTCTTATGTTCTGCCTCTGTTGCCTAGCAACAGCAGCATCCCAGAGTCAGCATCCCACACAGACCCACCCAGGACCATAACCACAGAGAGACAGGCAGTGAGACAGACAGGCAGGTAAAGAGACAGACAGAGAGGAAGACAGGCAGGTAAAGAGACAGACAGAGAGGAAGACAGGCAGGTAAAGAGACAGACAGAGAGGAAGACAGGCAGGTAAAGAGACAGACAGAGAGGAAGACAGGCAGGTAAAGAGACAGACAGAGAGGAAGACAGGCAGGTAAAGAGACAGACAGAGAGGAAGACAGGCAGGTAAAGAGACAGACAGAGAGGAAGACAGGCAGGTAAAGAGACAGACAGAGAGGAAGACAGGCAGGTAAAGAGACGGACAGAGAGGAAGACAGGCAGGTAAGGAGACAGACAGAGAGGAAGACAGGCAGGTAAAGAGACAGACACAGAGGAAGACAGGCAGGTAAAGAGACAGACAGAGAGGAAGACAGGCAGGTAAAGAGACGGACAGAGAGGAAGACAGGCAGGTAAAGAGACAGACAGAGAGGAAGACAGGCAGGTAAAGAGACAGACAGAGAGGAAGACAGGCAGGTAAAGAGACAGACAGAGAGGAAGACAGGCAGGTAAAGAGACAGACAGAGAGGAAGACAGGCAGGTAAAGAGACGGACAGAGAGGAAGACAGGCAGGTAAAGAGACAGACAGAGAGGAAGACAGGCAGGTAAAGAGACAGACAGAGAGGAAGACAGGCAGGTAAAGAGACAGACAGAGAGGAAGACAGGCAGGTAAAGAGACAGACAGAGAGGAAGACAGGCAGGTAAAGAGACAGACAGAGAGGAAGACAGGCAGGTAAAGAGACAGACAGAGAGGAAGACAGGCAGGTAAAGAGACAGACAGAGAGGAAGACAGGCAGGTAAGGAGACAGACAGAGAGGAAGACAGGCAGGTAAAGAGACAGACACAGAGGAAGACAGGCAGGTAAAGAGACAGACAGAGAGGAAGACAGGCAGGTAAAGAGACGGACAGAGAGGAAGACAGGCAGGTAAAGAGACGGACAGAGAGGAAGACAGGCAGGTAAAGAGACAGACAGAGAGGAAGACAGGCAGGTAAAGAGACAGACAGAGAGGAAGACAGGCAGGTAAAGAGACAGACAGAGAGGAAGACAGGCAGGTAAAGAGACAGACAGAGAGGAAGACAGGCAGGTAAAGAGACAGACAGAGAGGAAGACAGGCAGGTAAGGAGACAGACAGAGAGGAAGACAGGCAGGTAAAGAGACAGACAGAGAGGAAGACAGGCAGGTAAAGAGACAGACAGAGAGGAAGACAGGCAGGTAAAGAGACGGACAGAGAGGAAGACAGGCAGGTAAGGAGACAGACAGAGAGGAAGACAGGCAGGTAAAGAGACAGACACAGAGGAAGACAGGCAGGTAAAGAGACAGACAGAGAGGAAGACAGGCAGGTAAAGAGACGGACAGAGAGGAAGACAGGCAGGTAAAGAGACAGACAGAGAGGAAGACAGGCAGGTAAAGAGACAGACAGAGAGGAAGACAGGCAGGTAAAGAGACAGACAGAGAGGAAGACAGGCAGGTAAAGAGACAGACAGAGAGGAAGACAGGCAGGTAAAGAGACGGACAGAGAGGAAGACAGGCAGGTAAAGAGACAGACAGAGAGGAAGACAGGCAGGTAAAGAGACAGACAGAGAGGAAGACAGGCAGGTAAAGAGACGGACAGAGAGGAAGACAGGCAGGTAAAGAGACAGACAGAGAGGAAGACAGGCAGGTAAAGAGACAGACAGAGAGGAAGACAGGCAGGTAAAGAGACAGACAGAGAGGAAGACAGGCAGGTAAAGAGACAGACAGAGAGGAAGACAGGCAGGTAAGGAGACAGACAGAGAGGAAGACAGGCAGGTAAAGAGACAGACAGAGAGGAAGACAGGCAGGTAAAGAGACAGACAGAGAGGAAGACAGGCAGGTAAAGAGACGGACAGAGAGGAAGACAGGCAGGTAAAGAGACGGACAGAGAGGAAGACAGGCAGGTAAAGAGACAGACAGAGAGGAAGACAGGCAGGTAAAGAGACAGACAGAGAGGAAGACAGGCAGGTAAAGAGACAGACAGAGAGGAAGACAGGCAGGTAAAGAGACAGACAGAGAGGAAGACAGGCAGGTAAAGAGACAGACAGAGAGGAAGACAGGCAGGTAAGGAGACAGACAGAGAGGAAGACAGGCAGGTAAAGAGACGGACAGAGAGGAAGACAGGCAGGTAAAGAGACAGACAGAGAGGAAGACAGGCAGGTAAGGAGACAGACAGAGAGGAAGACAGGCAGGTAAAGAGACAGACAGAGAGGAAGACAGGCAGGTAAAGAGACAGACAGAGAGGAAGACAGGCAGGTAAAGAGACGGACAGAGAGGAAGACAGGCAGGTAAAGAGACAGACAGAGAGGAAGACAGGCAGGTAAAGAGACGGACAGAGAGGAAGACAGGCAGGTAAAGAGACGGACAGAGAGGAAGACAGGCAGGTAAAGAGACAGACAGAGAGGAAGACAGGCAGGTAAGGAGACAGACAGAGAGGAAGACAGGCAGGTAAAGAGACAGACAGAGAGGAAGACAGGCAGGTAAAGAGACAGACAGAGAGGAAGACAGGCAGGTAAAGAGACGGACAGAGAGGAAGACAGGCAGGTAAGGAGACAGACAGAGAGGAAGACAGGCAGGTAAGGAGACAGACAGAGAGGAAGACAGGCAGGTAAGGAGACGGACAGCAAGAGAGACAGACAGTTTAAGAGAGAGGTCCATTTTTTATTGGCTTCATACTGATAACAATTTTAACTAATGTTTATTTATTAAAATGTGACTTCTGTAAAATACAACATTTGACCTGTCTCTCTCTCTGACCTGTCTGTCTCACCCTTTTTCTCTCTCTCTCTCTCCACCCTGTCTCTCTCTCTTTATTAACACTCCCCATCACTGCAGAAAAAACAGTGGTAGAGAGAGGTGAATGCAGACAGAGAGCAGGGGAGAGAGAGAGGAGGGGAGAGAGAGAGGAGGGGAGAGAGAGAGGACGGGAGAGAGAGAGGAGGGGAGAGAGAGAGGACGGGGAGAAAAAGAGGAGGGAGGAGAGAGAGGAGGGGAGAGAGAGGAGGGGAGAGAGAGGAGGGGAGAGAGAGGAGGGGGGGCACGTTTGAAGAGGAGAAATCGTCGAGCTGCAGCAGATGGAGGAGACGAAGAAGACGACGATGAAGAGGAGAAAAGAGGCGAAACATGAAGCAGCGCAAACTGTGAGAAACAAACATGATGTATTTCTCTGATCTATACTGTTCTATTCTGTTCTGTTCTATACTGTGCTGTTCTATTCTGTTCTCTTCTATACTGTGCTGTTCTATTCTGTTCTGTTCTTTACTGTGCTGTTCTATTCTATTCTGTTCTTTACTGTGCTGTTCTATTCTATTCTCTTCTATACTGTGCTGTTCTATACTATTCTGTTCTTTACTGTGCTGTTCTATTCTATTCTGTTCTATACTGTGCTGTTCTATTCTGTTCTGTTCTATACTGTGCTGTTCTATTCTGTTCTGTTCTATACTGTGCTGTTCTATTCTATTCTGTTCTTTACTGTGCTGTTCTATTCTATTCTGTTCTTTACTGTGCTGTTCTATACTATTCTGTTCTTTACTGTGCTGTTCTATTCTGTTCTGTTCTATACTGTGCTGTTCTATACTATTCTGTTCTTTACTGTGCTGTTCTATTCTATTCTGTTCTATACTGTGCTGTTCTATTCTATTCTGTTCTTTACTGTGCTGTTCTATACTATTCTGTTCTATACTGTGCTGTTCTATTCTATTCTGTTCTTTACTGTGCTGTTCTATACTATTCTGTTCTTTACTGTGCTGTTCTATACTATTCTGTTCTTTACTGTGCTGTTCTATACTATTCTGTTCTTTACTGTGCTGTTCTATTCTATTCTGTTCTTTACTGTGCTGTTCTATTCTATTCTGTTCTTTACTGTGCTGTTCTATTCTGTTCTGTTCTATACTGTGCTGTTCTATTCTATTCTGTTCTTTACTGTGCTGTTCTATTCTATTCTGTTCTTTACTGTGCTGTTCTATACTGTTCTATACTTTTCTATATTGTTCTGTTCTATACTGTTCTATTCTGGTCGTCATACGGTGATCGTCTCTCAGACTACATACACCTGTCAGGTGTTGTGATGGTCGTCCCTCAGACTACATACACCTGTCAGGTGTTGTGGTGGTCGTCTCTCAGACTACATACACCTGTCAGGTGTTGTGATGGTCGTCTCTCAGACTTCATACACCTGTCAGGTGTTGTGATGGTCGTCTCTCAGACTACATACACCTGTCAGGTGTTGTGATGGTCGTCTCTCAGACTACATACACCTGTCAGGTGTTGTGATGGTCGTCTCTCAGACTACATACACCTGTCAGGTGTTGTGATGGTCGTCTCTCAGACACACATACACCTGTCAGGTGTTGTGATGGTCGTCCCTCAGACTACATACACCTGTCAGGTGTTGTGATGGTCGTCTCTCAGACTACATACACCTGTCAGGTGTTGTGATGGTCGTCCCTCAGACTACATACACCTGTCAGGTGTTGTGATGGTCGTCTCTCAGACTACATACACCTGTCAGGTGTTGTGATGGTCGTCTCTCAGACTACATACACCTGTCAGGTGTTG
The DNA here is from genome assembly GCA_020745685.1 of Tautogolabrus adspersus. Lineage (NCBI taxonomy): Eukaryota > Metazoa > Chordata > Actinopteri > Labriformes > Labridae > Tautogolabrus > Tautogolabrus adspersus. The sequence continues at coordinate 273,927 of CM036551.1, read as the reverse complement.
TGGTGGTCGTCTCTCAGACTACATACACCTGTCATGTGTTGTGATGGTCGTCTCTCAGACTACATACACCTGTCAGGTGTTGTGATGGTCGTCTCTCAGACTACATACACCTGTCAGGTGTTGTGATGGTCGTCTCTCAGACTACATACACCTGTCAGGTGTTGTGATGGTCGTCCCTCAGACTACATACACCTGTCAGGTGTTGTGGTGGTCGTCTCTCAGACTACATACACCTGTCAGGTGTTGTGGTGGTCGTCTCTCGGACTACATACACCTGTCAGGTGTTGTGGTGGTCGTCTCTCAGACTACATACACCTGTCAGGTGTTGTGATGGTCGTCTCTCAGACTACATACACCTGTCAGGTGTTGTGATGGTCGTCTCTCAGACTACATACACCTGTCAGGTGTTGTGGTGGTCGTCCCTCAGACTACATACACCTGTCAGGTGTTGTGGTGGTCGTCCCTCAGACTACATACACCTGTCAGGTGTTGTGGTGGTCGTCTCTCAGACTACATACACCTGTCAGGTGTTGTGATGGTCGTCTCTCAGACTACATACACCTGTCAGGTGTTGTGATGGTCGTCTCTCAGACTACATACACCTGTCAGGTGTTGTGATGGTCGTCTCTCAGACTACATACACCTGTCAGGTGTTGTGATGGTCGTCCCTCAGACTACATACACCTGTCAGGTGTTGTGATGGTCGTCCCTCAGACTACATACACCTGTCAGGTGTTGTGATGGTCGTCTCTCAGACTACATACACCTGTCAGGTGTTGTGATGGTCGTCCCTCAGACTACATACACCTGTCAGGTGTTGTGATGGTCGTCCCTCAGACTACATACACCTGTCAGGTGTTGTGATGGTCGTCTCTCAGACTACATACACCTGTCAGGTGTTGTGATGGTCGTCTCTCAGACTACATACACCTGTCAGGTGTTGTGATGGTCGTCTCTCAGACTACATACACCTGTCAGGTGTTGTGATGGTCGTCCCTCAGACTACATACACCTGTCAGGTGTTGTGATGGTCGTCTCTCAGACTACATACACCTGTCAGGTGTTGTGATGGTCGTCCCTCAGACTACATACACCTGTCAGGTGTTGTGATGGTCGTCCCTCAGACTACATACACCTGTCAGGTGTTGTGATGGTCGTCCCTCAGACTACATACACCTGTCAGGTGTTGTGATGGTCGTCTCTCAGACTACATACACCTGTCAGGTGTTGTGATGGTCGTCTCTCAGACTACATACACCTGTCAGGTGTTGTGATGGTCGTCCCTCAGACTACATACACCTGTCAGGTGTTGTGATGGTCGTCCCTCAGACTACATACACCTGTCAGGTGTTGTGATGGTCGTCTCTCAGACTACATACACCTGTCAGGTGTTGTGATGGTCGTCTCTCAGACTACATACACCTGTC
>CM036551.1:237500-265000 GCA_020745685.1 Tautogolabrus adspersus | reverse complement strand
TTAGGTCCTCTCATCATGGGCATCGGTATCTTCCTTTTCATCTGTGCGAATGCCGTCCTGCACGAGAACCGCGACAAGAAGACCAAAGTGATCAATCTTCGGGACATTTACTCCACTGTCATTGACCTCCACAGCCTCCGCAAACCCAATGCCTCCTCTGGCTCCTCCCCCAACCCCCTCAACGGCCTCATTAACTACGTCTTATCAAAGAGCCTGGAGACCAAGCCCCGGCAATACCCAGCGTCTTTGATGAACAGGAGGGAGGGAGGGGGAGGAGCAGATGGAGGAGGTGAGGGAGGATGTGGACCACTGTCTAGGCTGCTGTTGCCTGGCAGTAGAGGAAGGGGCGGGGCCCATGATACAGAGGGAGGAGATACAGTGTTCAGTATCTACCAGGAAGCTCCTGCTCCCCCCTTCCTCCTCTGACAGACTCTCCCTCCCCTCCCCAAGCTTCAGCCCTCCCCTACCTTCTACCTGCTGGACCTCCTTTCAGAAAGAGGCACTCAGCTCCTTCACCCTCCCCCTCCGCCGCCCACGCCCTCCTCCCTCCCACAGGAGGCATTCAGCTAGGGAAGGGATGGGCGGGGCAAGTGTCACAGGGGGAGAGAAGGAACAGAGGATGGAGGGGGGAGGCCACGGAGGGGAGGAGGAGGAGGAGATGTTTTCGCATCCACCACATCCTCTGTGTGCCTCCAATCCCCCCCCAGCTCAGACCCTGTCAGGGTTCATCTGGACTTTCCTGCAGCTCCTCTAGTCTCCACAGGGGGGCACCAGGAGGCTCCCAGGCCCTGCTTCTCCTCTCCTGCTCCTCCCTCACCCCCTCCCACCTGTCCCTATCCTCTCTGTCTCACCTACTCTCCTCTTACTCCTCCACACCAGTCCCCCCCCTGCAGGAGGCGGAGCCTGCCTAGCAGCAGCGCAACAGGTTACAGCAAACTGACACAAGGAGAGGACGAATCGTTTGAGTCGACTGAGATGACATCATTACATCATCTGAAACCACAAGAGGGGGGTCAATGGTCAGGAGAAGTAATATCACACAGGAAGTTCTCCAACAGGGAGAAGCTCAGGATGATCTCGCAGGCGGATGACCAATCAGGAGTCAGAGAAGCACAAGTCGGAGGTCAAGTTTATTGACATCATAGATAGATAGATAGATAGATGTACTTTATTGATCCCAAACTGGGAAATTGTGGCGTTACAGCAGCAGGTTATCAAACACACAATGTTAGTAACTAAAAACAATAATCATCCAATAAGAAGGAATTGTCATTTTGGACATAAATACATTTCCATTTTGATAACCTGTTTTGACTAGGATTAAGTTGTTAACTCTAAAGATTAACTCGTTGACTTGGAGGACTAACTCGTTGACTTGGAGGATTAACTCGTTGACTTGGAGGACTAACTCGTTGACTTGGAGGATTAACTTGTTGACTTGAAGGATTAACTCGTTGACTTGGAGGACTAACTCGTTGACTTAGAGGATTAACTTGTTGACTTGGAGAATTAACTCGTTGACTTGGGGGATTAACTCGTTGACTTGGAGGACTAACTCGTTGACTTGGAGGATTAACTCGTTGACTTGGAGGACTAACTCGTTGATTTAGAGGATTAACTTGTTGACTTGGAGAATTAACTCGTTGACTTGGGGGATTAACTCATTGACTTGGAGGATTAACTCATTAACTTGGAGGACTAACTCGTTGACTTGGAGGATTAACTCGTTGACTTGAAGGACTAACTCGTTGACTTGGAGGATTAACTCGTTGACTTGGAGGATTAACTCATTGACTTGGAGGACTAACTCGTTGACTTGTAGGATTAACTCGTTGACTTGAAGGACTAACTCGTTGACTTGGAGGATTAACTCGTTGACTTGGAGGATTAACTCATTGACTTGGAGGACTAACTCGTTGACTTGGAGGATTAACTCATTGACTTGGAGGATTAACTCGTTGACTTGAAGGACTAACTCGTTGACTTGGAGGATTAACTCATTGACTTGGAGGATTAACTCATTGACTTGGAGGACTAACTCGTTGACTTGGAGGATTAACTCATTGACTTGGAGGATTAACTCATTGACTTGGAGGATTAACTCATTGACTTGGAGGATTAACTCATTGATTTAGAGGATTAACTTGTTGACTTGGAGAATTAACTCATTGACATGGAGGACTAACTCGTTGACTTGGAGGACTAACTCGTTGACTTGGAGGACTAACTCGTTGACTTAGAGGATTAACTTGTTGACTTGGAGGACTAACTTGTTGACTTGGAGGACTAACTCGTTGACTTGGAGGATTAACTCGTTGACTTGGAGGACTAACTCGTTGACTTGGAGGATTAACTTGTTGACTTGGGGGAGGAACTCGTTGACTTGGAGGATTAACTCGTTGACTTGGGGGAGGAACTCGTTGACTTGGAGGATTAACTCGTTGACTTGGAGGATTAACTCATTGACATGGAGGATTAACTCGTTGACTTGGGGGAGGAACTCGTTGACTTGGAGGATTAACTCGTTGACTTGGAGGATTAACTTGTTGACTTGGAGGAGGAACTCTGTCAGTTCTTAGCAATAAGGAATCCTACAGCTGACTGAGTAACCGAGAGGACTCAAACGAATGAATTCTTTATAATAACTTCATATTTACTGCAAATGTTTTTCTATTGAATGTTTGACCAACAGTCGGCGTTTTATCAACAGTTAATGTTTGACGGCTCAATCCGACTGTACGGAGTCCAGTGTTTGAACATGAACAGCTGATCTGACACTGTGAGTCAGAAGCCTGCAGACTCTGGATTCTCTGTAGTGTCGTTGATCACCTAGCAAGTATTTAATTTCAAACAAAGTCATGTTTAATGATCTGAAAATAATCAGGCAATGGTCACTTTATGAAGAGCCTGATGTATAAAGAAGAGTTTCATCTGCATAAAGATGTACATCACAGCTCACCAGTGGACGAGAACATGAAGTTTATATCTGTGGAGAATAAACGAGGACTAAGAATAGAGCCCTGAGGAACACCTGGAATATTTGGAGAACTTCCATGTAGTCCCAACGATAATTTTTTAGTCAATACTCGGATCAACATATGTAATACAGTACATAATGTCTGTTGGATTTTTATGAGGAGGTTATTTAATGGATGTTATGAACATTCCCCAAGAGGCTTCAACAAGTCACGACTAGTTCAAAGACTGGATAATCACACTTACAGTATATGAACTAATAACTCTCTAAATCTGTATTCTGACTGTGATTTCAGGAGTTTTAAGTTTGTAGATGAACACAGTGTGTGTAAGAGGGCTAAATAACTTCATCATTTGTACCTGTGAATGTCACCTGTGACCTCAGAATATTTCAAACACCTGTTCAGTTTAATGTTTGAGCCATAACTTCCATCAGCATGTGACAAACCTATAGCCTGAGGTTTAAACTCAAAGTGTTTTATTTGAAAATCCTCCTGAGGGAAAGTTTCCTTCATGACGTCTTCCACCCAAACTGAACCAGCATCAAGCCAACACTACAACGTCCGGCTGATGAAAACGTCCAATCAGCTGAAGGTTTAACAGTTTGTCTGCTGTGTGACATCAGAAAATAAAAGTCAAGCACAATAAGCTTAGCTTTGTGTTGGATCTTTGTGTACTCTCAGGTCATCTGTGTCGTCTCTGGTTCAGTCACGTCCTCAGACTCTTTAGTACAGCCTTGGTCCAAAGTGGGTTTTATTTTATTTTTTTCACTCAGATTTGTATTTACTTTGTTGGTACATACAAAAAAGTATTGAGCATGCTTCTGACTAGTTTTTACATCAAGTTGTCCAATGAGAGCAAGACAAGAAATAAATACATAAACATAGAACAGGACTACAACGGCCATGGTTACAGGAGTCTATTATTCAGAGTATATAGATTCACAGTGTCACAGTGTTAGTCCATCAGCATGTCATCCATTTGTAACGGAACATATTCTCAGTCTGAGACGGCAGGTCATTTCACAGAACATCATCTCTAACCACTGTTGTACAGCAGGGCTTCAGTTTGTACCAGTTTCTAGTTATTGCCTTCTTTGTGCTTATCAATAATATCTTAGTTAAGTATCTATCACTATCAGTCACACAATCATTTCAATATCCCAGGTTCATCATTTGACAGGTATATATCCCAGACTGTCCTTAAGGGTGTCATGAACATTTACCCAGAATGCCTGCAGTTTGGGGCCCTCCCAGAAGATGTGCGTAAGGTCCGCCTCCCTGTTTCCTCACAAATGCCAACATGGTTGTTGAGTGCCAGTTTGTTTGATCTATATTGAAGGAGTGATGAAGAAGCGTGAGTTAGTGGTTCATGTTCACTCCATGTCCTTGAGTTAGTGGTTCATGTTCACTCCATGTCCTTGAGTTAGTGGTTCATGTTCACTCCATGTCCTTGAGTTAGTGGTTCATGTTCACTCCATGTCCTTGAGTTAGAGGTTCATGTTCACTCCATGTCCTTGAGTTAGAGGTTCATGTTCACTCCATGTCCTTGAGTTAGAGGTTCATGTTCACTCCATGTCCTTGAGTTAGTGGTTCATGTTCACTCCATGTCCTTGAGTTAGTGGTTCATGTTCACTCCATGTCCTTGAGTTAGTGGTTCATGTTCACTCCATGTCCTGAGTTAGAGGTTCATGTTCACTCCATGTCCTTGAGTTAGTGGTTCATGTTCACTCCATGTCCTTGAGTTAGTGGTTCATGTTCACTCCATGTCCTTGAGTTAGTGGTTCATGTTCACTCCATGTCCTTGAGTTAGTGGTTCATGTTCACTCCATGTCCTTGAGTTAGTGGTTCATGTTCACTCCATGTCTTGAGTTAGAGGTTCATGTTCACTCCATGTCCTTGAGTTAGTGGTTCATGTTCACTCCATGTCCTTGAGTTAGAGGTTCATGTTCACTCCATGTCCTTGAGTTAGAGGTTCATGTTCACTCCATGTCCTTGAGTTAGTGGTTCATGTTCACTCCATGTCCTTGAGTTAGTGGTTCATGTTCACTCCATGTCCTTGAGTTAGTGGTTCATGTTCACTCCATGTCCTTGAGTTAGTGGTTCATGTTCACTCCATGTCCTTGAGTTAGTGGTTCATGTTCACTCCATGTCCTTGAGTTAGTGGTTCATGTTCACTCTATGTCCTTGAGTTAGTGGTTCATGTTCACTCCATGTCCTTGAGTTAGTGGTTCATGTTCACTCCATGTCCTTGAGTTAGTGGTTCATGTTCACTCCATGTCCTTGAGTTAGTGGTTCATGTTCACTCCATGTCCTTGAGTTAGAGGTTCATGTTCACTCTATGTCCTTGAGTTAGTGGTTCATGTTCACTCCATGTCCTTGAGTTAGAGGTTCATGTTCACTCCATGTCCTTGAGTTAGTGGTTCATGTTCACTCCATGTCCTTGAGTTAGTGGTTCATGTTCACTCCATGTCCTTGAGTTAGAGGTTCATGTTCACTCTATGTCCTTGAGTTAGTGGTTCATGTTCAATCCATGTCCTTGAGTTAGAGGTTCATGTTCACTCCATGTCCTTGAGTTAGTGGTTCATGTTCACTCCATGTCCTTGAGTTAGTGGTTCATGTTCACTCCATGTCCTTGAGTTAGAGGTTCATGTTCACTCTATGTCCTTGAGTTAGTGGTTCATGTTCACTCCATGTCCTTGAGTTAGTGGTTCATGTTCACTCCATGTCCTTGAGTTAGAGGTTCATGTTCACTCTATGTCCTTGAGTTAGTGGTTCATGTTCACTCCATGTCCTTGAGTTAGTGGTTCATGTTCACTCCATGTCCTTGAGTTAGAGGTTCATGTTCACTCTATGTCCTTGAGTTAGTGGTTCATGTTCACTCCATGTCCTTGAGTTAGAGGTTCATGTTCACTCCATGTCCTTGAGTTAGAGGTTCATGTTCACTCCATGTCCTTGAGTTAGAGGTTCATGTTCACTCCATGTCCTGAGTTAGAGGTTCATGTTCACTCCATGTCCTTGAGTTAGAGGTTCATGTTCACTCCATGTCCTTGAGTTAGTGGTTCATGTTCACTCCATGTCCTTGAGTTAGTGGTTCATGTTCACTCCATGTCCTTGAGTTAGTGGTTCATGTTCACTCCATGTCCTTGAGTTAGTGGTTCATGTTCACTCCATGTCCTTGAGTTAGTGGTTCATGTTCACTCCATGTCCTTGAGTTAGAGGTTCATGTTCACTCCATGTCCTTGAGTTAGTGGTTCATGTTCACTCCATGTCCTTGAGTTAGAGGTTCATGTTCACTCCATGTCCTTGAGTTAGAGGTTCATGTTCACTCCATGTCCTTGAGTTAGTGGTTCATGTTCACTCCATGTCCTTGAGTTAGTGGTTCATGTTCACTCCATGTCCTTGAGTTAGAGGTTCATGTTCACTCCATGTCCTTGAGTTAGTGGTTCATGTTCACTCCATGTCCTTGAGTTAGTGGTTCATGTTCACTCCATGTCCTTGAGTTAGTGGTTCATGTTCACTCCATGTCCTTGAGTTAGTGGTTCATGTTCACTCCATGTCCTTGAGTTAGTGGTTCATGTTCACTCCATGTCTTGAGTTAGAGGTTCATGTTCACTCCATGTCCTTGAGTTAGTGGTTCATGTTCACTCCATGTCCTTGAGTTAGTGGTTCATGTTCACTCCATGTCCTTGAGTTAGTGGTTCATGTTCAGTCCATGTCCTTGAGTTAGAGGTTCATGTTCACTCCATGTCCTTGAGTTAGAGGTTCATGTTCAGTCCATGTCCTTGAGTTAGTGGTTCATGTTCACTCCATGTCCTTGAGTTAGTGGTTCATGTTCACTCCATGTCCTTGAGTTAGTGGTTCATGTTCACTCCATGTCCTTGAGTTAGTGGTTCATGTTCACTCCATGTCCTTGAGTTAGTGGTTCATGTTCACTCCATGTCCTTGAGTTAGAGGTTCATGTTCACTCCATGTCCTTGAGTTAGTGGTTCATGTTCACTCCATGTCCTTGAGTTAGAGGTTCATGTTCACTCCATGTCCTTGAGTTAGAGGTTCATGTTCAGTCCATGTCCTTGAGTTAGAGGTTGTTTCATACTCAGCCATTCTCCTCAGTGATTTCAGTTCCCTCTCTCTCTTACTGTTCATTGTTGAGGAGGCTTTACTCTCTTTCAAAGTGTGGTAGAGCACTGAGAGTGTCTTAAACCTTTCCCCCCTGTATGTCTGTATTAATAGATCAGCCCATTTGAGGTTCCTATGTTTTGTATTTCTTTTCTTAAATAGTTCTTTAACTGTAGGTATCTCAAAAAGTCTCCTTTCTGAAGTCCATGTTCCTCCTTCAGGTCCTGGAAACTCATCATCTTTCCATTCTTAATGATTGTAAATAATGCTGTGATCCCTTTTCTCTCCCAACTTCTGGAGTTTTGTTTTCAATCTGTCATCATAGCAGTGTGACCTCTCCCTCTAGTTTGTGTAGATGTATATATTCACTGAGTGGAGTCAGGGTCTAGAGAATCTTCTGTTATATGACCCAACAAGAACTGGATTGGGATGTCTGCTACAGTCACCTCGAGATCTTTCCACTTTGCTGCTATTCTTTATCACACGTTTTGATAATCAGTTGCGCTACATGATAATACTCTTTTACATTTGGGAGTGCCACAGCGCCTTTATCTTTGTCTCTTTGTAATGTGCAATATTTGATTCTCGGTTTTTTACCGTCTCATGTACATCTGGAGATCATCTTCTCCCAAAGTTTACATTTCTCTTGAGGGATCTGAATAGGTAGAGACTGAAAGAAAATGTTCATTTTCATAACTTCACCTCTTGAGCTGAAGTCCAACGTTTGACCAGCTTTCAATGTGTCTTCTTATCTGAGCGTGAATCCTACTTTCTTCTAGAGAGACGGCTGAGCTTCAAGGTACAGGTATATTTAGTGCTCCAGTCCCATTTCAAATGGAGCCTTCTTTTTATTTCTGGAGGGATATAGTTCAAATCTGTGTTTTATTAACATTTATTTTAGAACCTGAGTGACTGCCATACGTGTTTATAAGACGCGGTGGTTAAAGCTTGTATTAGGGCTCTCAACATATATTATAACATCGTCCACAGAAAGGCTCATGATATGTTCCTGTCCTTGTTCCTCTTAGTCAGACTGTCTCATGGCCTGTGCCAAAGGCTCGATGTATAAGGCAAAGAGGAGGGGGGGGTGCCCCTATTCAACGTTATTCTTGATGTTAGACTATTCATTTTGATCCTAGCCATCAGATTTCATGGCTGGTTTTAAAGTTAATGGAGTCGTTCTTCAATCCCAAACGCTGCAGGACTAGGTACAGGAAGCTCCACACTATCAAAGGCCTTTTCAGCGTCCACACTTCAAACAGCACTGTGTCCACTTTATTATTTGTAAAGTCCTCCTAATGCTATCTTGTGTTTGGCACCCAGTAATTAAGCCAGTTTGATCTTCATCCATCAGGTCACTTATGAATTGCTCGTATCTTTTGGCTATGATAGACGTATATATCTTGTAATCCACATTAAGAATTGATACAGGCCTAAAGTTGCTGCAGTATTTGGGATTACAGATGTTATTGCCTCTCTCCATGAGGGGGGCAACTGGCCTTCTTTATCAGTCCAACTGAAGGATGAGGTAAGAGGAGTTACTTCTTCTTTAAAGGCTCGGTACCACTCCGATGAGAACCCGTCGCTTCCAGGGGATTTATGAGCCGTAAGTCTGGATCAGGCTTTAGAAACTTCATCAGGTGTTGTAGGAGCTGTGAGGATCTTATTCTGTGAAGATTTGATCAACAGACTGGAGAAAGTGTCTTCTCTCCTCCTCAGTTGTTGAGGGTGGTTGTGTGTATAGAGTCTTCTTTGAATGTGTTTCCTATTTCTGTGGCATCGTGTCTTAGTTGTCTTGAGTTAAGATCCCTGATCTTATATATCGTATGGAAACTCTGTTGATTTTGTTCTCTCTCTCTCTCCTCTCCAAACATCGTCTATGTCCCCTTTAGCAGTCTTGATTTCTTGTAGGAGTTGAGTTCTGAGGGATGTTTGATATTTTATTTCTACCAAATGTAGATATGTCGCCCTCTCAAGCTTCCTGTGCTGTGAGGTGATAGCTGTTCATTCATCACGTATGACAGCCTTGAATGCGTCCCACAGGATGGTCAGACTGGTTTCTTCTGTCCTCTTCTCCTCCATGTATCTCTTTATTTGTTCATTCCTCCTACATTGAGTCTCCAGGTAGTGGTCTTCTGTCTGCTATTTAAGCATACAGTTAGGTGTTAGATATCAGCCACTCTTACAGTCCTGGATGAAGATGACCTGGGCCTGATCTTCTCATGTTCTGAGATAAATGTGTTTCCTGGATGAAGATGACCTGGACCTGATCTTCTCATGTTCTGAGATAAATGTGTTTCCTGGATGAAGATGACCTGGACCTGATCTTCTCATGTTCTGAGATAAATGTGTTTCCTGGATGAAGATGACCTGGACCTGATCTTCTCATGTTCTGAGATAAATGTGTTTCCTGGATGAAGATGACCTGGACCTGATCTTCTCATGTTCTGAGATAAATGTGTTTCCTGGATGAAGATGACCTGGGCCTGATCTTCTCATGTTCTGAGATAAATGTGTTTCCTGGATGAAGATGACCTGGACCTGATCTTCTCATGTTCTGAGATAAATGTGTTTCCTGGATGAAGATGACCTGGACCTGATCTTCTCATGTTCTGAGATAAATGTGTTTCCTGGATGAAGATGACCTGGGCCTGATCTTCTCATGTTCTGAGATAAATGTGTTTCCTGGAGGAAGATGACCTGGGCCTGATCTTCTCATGTTCTGAGATAAATGTGTTTCCTGGATGAAGATGACCTGGGCCTGATCTTCTCATGTTCTGAGATAAATGTGTTTCCTGGATGAAGATGACCTGGGCCTGATCTTCTCATGTTCTGAGATAAATGTGTTTCCTGGATGAAGATGACCTGGGCCTGATCTTCTCATGTTCTGAGATAAATGTGTTTCCTGGATGAAGATGACCTGGGCCTGATCTTCTCATGTTCTGAGATAAATGTGTTTCCTGGAGGAAGATGACCTGGGCCTGATCTTCTCATGTTCTGAGATAAATGTGTTTCCTGGATGAAGATGACCTGGACCTGAACTTTTCTCTTTTTCACAAATACTTGACTTCTTTTCGTTGGGTTGTTAAGCCCATTGACATTCATTGACACCAGTGAGATATTACTTATGTGTATTGAATACTCTCCTTGAGACTATCACGTAACCATGGCCATCTCTAACAGCCCAATGAACCTTGAGAAACTTTAAATACGAGAACAGAGCATTTAAACTTCAAAACGTAGGCACTCACCTCCCACACTGTGTTGGTGGGTTGAGGGGGATATCCCATGAAGTCAGGGGGTCCCTCACTAGTGAGGTCAGGTCTTATGCACATTAACCTCCTAGTATAAACTATTTATGTAACTACCGATCATCTTTAACAGAGAAGACATTCAAATATAGGCATTCATGTCAAGTTAAGGCGTGTGACCAATGTTCGTCCAGATTATTCACCTTCAGTGTCCTTACTTTAGTGATTTTCATGTACTCAAGGGCGTAGGTTTGGATTCAACACTGGGGGGGGACACATTTTCAGCGGGGGGTCTGGGGCTGGTTAGTGGACGTGTATATCTCTGACTGCTCCTGCTGCACGTGATCATTTCGGACCCTGTGAAGGTTTCATTTTAACGGTCAAATTGGAAAAAATGTGGTCGGATCTTGTCCGTGTTTATTGCACTTCAGTTGACCTCTATACAGTTAATGGGACACTAATGCAAACACCAACCTGTTGCTCTTGCTTTGTCTTGTTGTCACTGTCTGCGCCCGCGACCATAGACTGTATAAAACCACGACTCCTAACCTGACCGGACCTGATCCATTGACCAAGCGTGAGCGAGAGTAACGTGCCTGCGCATGTGCGTGTGACTGTGCAGCAAGGTTAAGATGGTATGGTCCACTATAGGGGTGTCTGAAATGATTGGGAAACGCATTTACAGGTCAGAAGGATATAGAAATGTTTTGAGCAAAAACACATCCCCTGCGTCCCCCCCGAAATCTATGTCTATGCATGTACTTACATACTTAACATGTCCATTATGCCCTTTGTGTCCTCTGAATGTCCAGCCCGCTGCCATGGCAACGCTCTCTGGAGCCGCTCCTCCATCCTCGTTCTGGCTGCACTTTTCCCCGGCACCTCCACCTGTAGCCCTCTCCTGCTCACTTCTTTTGCGTTCTGGTACGTCCACAGACTACTCTACCAGTAAATTCGGATTTTAGCCAGGGGTGTCTGGAAACAAATTCCTCTCTCCTTCAGTGCTTTTTTTATGCCAATGTATTCCTTTCTTTTCTGAATTATTTCGGTGGCATAGTTGTGGTCAAAATCAGAATCAGAATCGGGTTTATTGCCAAGTACATTTACACATACGAGGAATTAGTCTTGGTGTGTTGGTTCAAAAACAGTCAACAAGGAAAATAAAACAGAACTAACAAGAACTTAAATAAAATAAAATATAAGAGATTTACCAATAAAAACAATAGAATTTAAAAATGTCAAAAATAAAGAATAATAAAAAATAACAAAATCTACAAGCTGCAATGGAGTGCATGTAAAGAATGTAAAGTCCAGTGAGCGTTAATGTAACTCATAAAAACAGTTCCAGCCTTCACATCACTGTGATGTTTCTGACTGTGGGGCTGATGAGAGTCTGTGTTATGTGGGAGGAGGGGGGGGGGGCAGGGACATTGTTCATGAGGCTGACAGCAGAGGGGAAGAAACTGTTCTTGTGGAGAGAGGTTTTGGTCCTGATGGACCGCAGCCTCTTGCCAGAGGGGAGAGTCTCAAACAGTCCATGTGCGGGGTGAGAGGGGTCGGCCACAATCTTACCTGCACGCCTCAGGGTCCTGGAGGTGTGCAGGTCGTGGAGAGATGGTAGATTGCAGCCAATCACCTTCTCTGCAGAGCGGATGATGCACTGCAGCCTGCACTTCTCTCTTGCTGTGGCTGCAGCGTACCAGACTGTGATGGAGGAGGAGAGGATGGACTCCATGATGGCAGTGTAGAAGTGCACCATCATGGTCTTTGGCAGGTTGAACTTCTTCAGCTGCCGCAGGAAGTACATCCTCTGCTGTCCTTTCTTGATGAGGGAGGTGATGTTCAGCTCCCACTTGAGGTCCTGGGCGATGGTGGTCCCCAGGAAGAGGAAAGACTCCACAGTAGACACCGTGGAGTCACCGATGGTGATGGGGCTGAGGGCGGCTGCGTTTTTCCTGAAGTCCACAACCATCTCCACTGTCTTCAGAGCGTTAAGCTCTAGGTTGTTTTCGCTGCACCAGGTCACCAGATGGTCAGCCTCCCACCTGTAGGCAGACTCGTCCCCACCAGAGATGAGTCCAATGAGGGTGGTGTCGTCTGCGAACTTGAGGAGCTTGACAGACTGGTGACTGGATGTGCAGCTGTTAGTGTACAGGGAGAAGAGCAGAGGAGAAAGAACGCAGCCTTGAGGGGAGCCAGTGCTGATGGTCCTGCTGTCCGAGACATTCTTCCCCAGCTTCACCTGCTGTCTCCTGTCAGACAGGAAGTCTGTGATCCACCTGCAGGTGGAGTCAGGCACGTTCAGCTGGGAGAGCTTGTCCTGGAGCAGGGCCGGATTATTGTGTTGAAAGCAGAGCTGAAATCCACAAACAGGATCCTGGCGTAGGTTCCTGCTGAGTCCAGATGCTTGAGGATGGAGTGGAGGGCCAGGTTGACAGCGTCGTCAACAGACCTGTTGGCTCTGTAGGCGAACTGTAAGGGGTCCAGGAGGGGGTCTGTGATGTCTTTGAGGTGTGAGAGCACCAGGCGCTCAAAGGACTTCATCACCACAGAGGTCAGGGCGACGGGTCTGAAGTCATTAAGTCCTGTGGTCCTTGGTTTTTGGGGACAGGGATGATGGTGGAGGACTTGAAGCAGGCTGGCACGTGGCATGTCTCCAATGAGGTGTTAAAAATGTCTGTGAAGACTGGAGACAGCTGATCAGCACAGTGCTTCAAGGTGGAGGGAGAGACAGAGTCTGGTCCAGCTGCTTTGCTTGGTGTTGAATTTTTTTTTTCCAGGCCTCCTTCAGGATCATCTCCTTTGTTGTGAATTGAAGAAAATTCATCAGAATGGATCTTGGAGGCTTGTCAGAGTCTGGTTTCGGCATTAAAGCTCGGTGTGCCCGCTGTATCTGCAGCTCTGTTTCTGCTGGCAGAGCGAGTTCGGTTTTATTTCGGTCCCAGTCATGTTGAGCTCTGATGTGTTTAAGTCTCACTGTGTGACTCAGAGCCTACAGGTAAACAGGTGTTGTGGAGCGTTTTAAAGAGGACATATTATACTCCTTCTCCACCAACAGTCCCCTGTGGTCTAAATGAAACATCTGTGCTGTGTGTAACACTCAGGATACACAATTAGTTTAAATAAAATATCCACATTTCATTTTTCAGGGACTGCCCATTTGAGAGCAAGAAACTCTAACTTGTGTGCTGCATACTTTGACTCACTACGAGTTAATCCCCTGCTGGCAAAAGCAATGGATCTTAATTTCCCTTCTTGTTCTTGGTACAGTGCAGCACCCAATCCTGTGGTACAAGCATCAGCATGGAGAATGTAGGGGAGTTTAGGGCTTGCAAATCCTAAAATTCTGTTTCTCTCTCTTTGAGGGCACCTTTTACTCTCCATACACAATACAAGCAATTTAATAAACTTTTCCATGTCAATAAGATTTTTGGATGTCTCACCACTGTTCAAAGTCTTGAAACAAATCCTCCACAGCAGCATATCAGCTCATCATGGGCTTGAAGTCTCTGGTAATTGATTGCAGGACAGCTTGTTAGCATGTGCTTGAGCTTCACTTTGCATGAATGCTGCTTGATAGGGAGATTTGACTCACCAGGTAAAGAAAAGGTCCAGTCTTGTTTCCAAGGGTCCAAGTAACAAGTTTTCACTTTCAGCAGTTCACAATGACTGTTTGAGAGATGATTGTGTCCTGCTACCTTCTGGCTGACTGCATGTGAATGACTTCAATTAAGTGATTAGTTCAACTGGGGAAAGGGGGCAGATGCCAGTTGGCTGTAGACTGCCTCTGATTGGCTAAGGTGTTTTTGACTGACAGATGCTTTTTTTCAATGAGATTATTTCATCAGTGCTACATGTGGTCAAAATATAACATGAATCAAGCACCAGAGGTTTGTGACCCTGTATAAACCAGCTCTCTCAGAACGCTCCGTTTTGGTGCGTGTGTCTCTTTAAATGTAATGAGCCCCCTGAGTTTTCCCGGCAATAATAATAATAATAATAGATTGGACTTATACAGCGCTTTTCTAGAAACTCAAAGACGCTTTGACAAGGAGAAACAAAAAAAGAACAAAAACAAACAAAAACAAAAACGGCTAAGACAGTACAAAGAAGCAGAAGCGGTAGACATCACTCCTTCACTAGCGAGAATAAATATGGCAGACCTGCGCAAAAGTTTTGCTCTAGGCTGGGGGTGGAGGCCATGGGTGGAGATACCAGGGGAGGGGAGGGGAGGGGATTTGTTTACCAGAATCCCACTGTGACGTGACAAGGAGAGCACATTGTAAACGGAGCATTTTTCTCTGTGTTGTAAGACTTCTGCAGACCACAAACAAAGGACTGGATGGGTTTATTTCACATTTTGTGGATCGATAGACACTCAGGTTACCCCAATATATGTTCAAAAACACTGTAGAAGTGGATTCATCATCAAATGCCCCCTTTAAGTTGCTCCAATAAAACAGCTGACAGTCTGGTAAACACGTCTTTTATTTTCACATTTTCACTTTAAATCTTTACAGGACACACACAGTTAATTATCAATCATATAATCGGGATTCAATTATCTAACTTTAAAGAAAAACATTATCAAACTGTTTTTCTAGTGTTGTTCATCCATTCCAGTTTTCTATCTCTAACGCTAACCCTTCAAACAGCTATCCTCACTTATTTTACTCAACAGCTACTGTTAGCAGTTAGCTTCAGCACAGATGCAATATGTAATTAGACCTGACGGCGAGCTAATGTAAAGCAAAGACCTAGCAACTATAAAACTTATCAGTCAACCGCATCAATAGGATTACACATGTATCAGTATCATTACACATGTATCAGTATTAATACACCTGTATCAGTATCATTACACATGTATCAGTATCAATACACATGTATCAGTATTAATACACATGTATCAGTATTATTACACATGTATCAGTATCATTACACATGTATCAGTATCATTACACATGTATCAGTATCATTACACATGTATCAGTATTAATACACATGTATCAGTATTATTACACATGTATCAGTATCATTACACATGTATCAGTATTATTACACATGTATCAGTATTATTACACATGTATCAGTATCATTACACATGTATCAGTATCATTACACATGTATCAGTATCAATACACATGTATCAGTATCAATACACATGTATCAGTATCATTACACATGTATCAGTATTAATACACATGTATCAGTATTAATACACATGTATCAGTATCAATACACATGTATCAGTATTAATACACATGTATCAGTATTAATACACATGTATCAGTATCAATACACATGTATCAGTATTAATACACATGTATCAGTATTATTACACATGTATCAGTATCATTACACATGTATCAGTATCATTACACATGTATCAGTATCATTACACATGTATCAGTATTAATACACATGTATCAGTATTAATACACATGTATCAGTATCAATACACATGTATCAGTATTAATACACATGTATCAGTATTAATACACATGTATCAGTATCAATACACATGTATCAGTATTATTACACATGTATCAGTA
The DNA here is from genome assembly GCA_020745685.1 of Tautogolabrus adspersus. NCBI lineage: Eukaryota > Metazoa > Chordata > Actinopteri > Labriformes > Labridae > Tautogolabrus > Tautogolabrus adspersus. The sequence goes on along the minus strand of CM036551.1, from coordinate 249,100 downwards.
TTATTACACATGTATCAGTATCATTACACATGTATCAGTATCAATACACATGTATCAGTATCAATACACATGTATCAGTATCATTACACATGTATCAGTATTAATACACATGTATCAGTATTAATACACATGTATCAGTATCAATACACATGTATCAGTATTAATACACATGTATCAGTATTAATACACATGTATCAGTATCAATACACATGTATCAGTATTAATACACATGTATCAGTATTATTACACATGTATCAGTATCATTACACATGTATCAGTATCATTACACATGTATCAGTATCATTACACATGTATCAGTATTAATACACATGTATCAGTATTATTACACATGTATCAGTATCATTACACATGTATCAGTATTATTACACATGTATCAGTATTATTACACATGTATCAGTATCATTACACATGTATCAGTATCATTACACATGTATCAGTATCATTACACATGTATCAGTATTATTACACATGTATCAGTATCATTACACATGTATCAGTATTAATACACATGTATCAGTATCATTACACATGTATCAGTATCATTACACATGTATCAGTATTAATACACATGTATCAGTATTAATACACATGTATCAGTATCATTACACATGTATCAGTATCATTACACATGTATCAGTATTAATACACATGTATCAGTATCATTACACATGTATCAGTATCATTACACATGTATCAGTATTAATACACATGTATCAGTATTAATACACATGTATCAGTATCATTACACATGTATCAGTATCATTACACATGTATCAGTATTAATACACATGTATCAGTATTAATACACATGTATCAGTATTATTACACATGTATCAGTATCATTACACATGTATCAGTATTAATACACATGTATCAGTATCATTACACATGTATCAGTATTATTACACATGTATCAGTATCAATATACATGTATCAGTATCATTACACATGTATCAGTATCATTACACATGTATCAGTATTATTACACATGTATCAGTATTAATACACATGTATCAGTATCATTACACATGTATCAGTATTAATACACATGTATCAGTATTATTACACATGTATCAGTATTAATACACATGTATCAGTATTATTACACATGTATCAGTATTATTACACATGTATCAGTATTAATACACATGTATCAGTATTAATACACATGTATCAGTATTAATACACATGTATCAGTATTAATACACATGTATCAGTATTATTACACATGTATCAGTATTAATACACATGTATCAGTATTAATACACATGTATCAGTATTATTACACATGTATCAGTATTAATACACATGTATCAGTATCAATACACATGTATCAGTATTATTACACATGTATCAGTATTAATACACATGTATCAGTATTAATACACATGTATCAGTATTATTACACATGTATCAGTATTAATACACATGTATCAGTATTATACACATGTACAGTATTATTACACATGTATCAGTATTAATACACATGTATCAGTATTATTACACATGTATCAGTATTATTACACATGTATCAGTATTATTACACATGTATCAGTATTATTACACATGTATCAGTATTAATACACATGTATCAGTATTAATACACATGTATCAGTATTATTACACATGTATCAGTATTAATACACATGTATCAGTATTAATACACATGTATCAGTATTAATACACATGTATCAGTATTATTACACATGTATCAGTATTATTACACATGTATCAGTATTATTACACATGTATCAGTATTAATACACATGTATCAGTATTAATACACATGTATCAGTATTATTACACATGTATCAGTATTATTACACATGTATCAGTATTATTACACATGTATCAGTATTAATACACATGTATCAGTATTAATACACATGTATCAGTATCATTACACATGTATCAGTATCAATACACATGTATCAGTATTAATACACATGTATCAGTATTATTACACATGTATCAGTATTAATACACATGTATCAGTATCATTACACATGTATCAGTATCAATACACATGTATCAGTATTAATACACATGTATCAGTATTATTACACATGTATCAGTATTAATACACATGTATCAGTATTATTACACATGTATCAGTATTAATACACATGTATCAGTATTAATACACATGTATCAGTATTATTACACATGTATCAGTATTAATACACATGTATCAGTATTATTACACATGTATCAGTATTAATACACATGTATCAGTATTATTACACATGTATCAGTATTAATACACATGTATCAGTATTAATACACATGTATCAGTATTAATACACATGTATCAGTATTATTACACATGTATCAGTATTAATACACATGTATCAGTATTAATACACATGTATCAGTATTATTACACATGTATCAGTATTAATACACATGTATCAGTATTAATACACATGTATCAGTATTATTACACATGTATCAGTATTAATACACATGTATCAGTATTAATACACATGTATCATGTATTAATACACATGTATCAGTATTAATACACATGTATCAGTATTAATACACATGTATCAGTATTACTTACACATGTATCAGTATTAATACACATGTATCAGTATTAATACACATGTATCAGTATTATTAACACATGTATCAGTATTATTACACATGTATCAGTATTATTACACATGTATCAGTATTATTACACATGTATCAGTATTATTACACATTGTATCAGTATTAATAACACATGTATCAGTATTAATACACATGTATCAGTATTATTACACATGTATCAGTATTATTACACATGTATCAGTATTAATACACATGATCAGTTCATTACAATGGTATCAGTATTAATACACATGTATCAGTATTAATACACATGTATCAGTATTAATACACATGTATCAGTATAATACACATGTATCAGTATTATTACACATGTATCAGTATTATTACACATGTATCAGTATTAATACAATGTATCAGTATCAATACACATGTATCAGTATCATTACACATGTATCAGTATTAATACACATGTATCAGTATTATTACACATGTATCAGTATTAATACACATGTATCAGTATTATTACACATGTATCAGTATTAATACACATGTATCAGTATTATTACACATGTATCAGTATTAATACACATGTATCAGTATTAATACACATGTATCAGTATTATTACACATGTATCAGTATTATTACACATGTATCAGTATTAATACACATGTATCAGTATTATTACACATGTATCAGTATTATTACACATGTATCAGTATTTTACACATGTATCAGTATTATTACACATGTATCAGTATTATTACACATGTATCAGTATTAATACACATGTATCAGTATTATTACACATGTATCAGTATTATTACACATGTATCAGTATTAATACACATGTATCAGTATTATTACACATGTATCAGTATTATTACACATGTATCAGTATTAATACACATGTATCAGTATCAATACACATGTATCAGTATCATTACACATGTATCAGTATTAATACACATGTATCAGTATTATTACACATGTATCAGTATTATTACACATGTATCAGTATTATTACACATGTATCAGTATTATTACACATGTATCAGTATTAATACACATGTATCAGTATTATTACACATGTATCAGTATTATTACACATGTATCAGTATTATTACACATGTATCAGTATTAATACACATGTATCAGTATTATTACACATGTATCAGTATTAATACACATGTATCAGTATTATTACACATGTATCAGTATTAATACACATGTATCAGTATTATTACACATGTATCAGTATTATTACACATGTATCAGTATTAATACACATGTATCAGTATTAATACACATGTATCAGTATTATTACACATGTATCAGTATTATTACACATGTATCAGTATTAATACACATGTATCAGTATTAATACACATGTATCAGTATTAATACACATGTATCAGTATTAATACACATGTATCAGTATTATTACACATGTATCAGTATCAATACACATGTATCAGTATCAATACACATGTATCAGTATTATTACACATGTATCAGTATTAATACACATGTATCAGTATTATTACACATGTATCAGTATTATTACACATGTATCAGTATCAATACACATGTATCAGTATCAATACACATGTATCAGTATCATTACACATGTATCAGTATTAATACACATGTATCAGTATTATTACACATGTATCAGTATCAATACACATGTATCAGTATCATTACACATGTATCAGTATCAATACACATGTATCAGTATTAATACACATGTATCAGTATCATTACACATGTATCAGTATTATTACACATGTATCAGTATCAATACACATGTATCAGTATCATTACACATGTATCAGTATTATTACACATGTATCAGTATTAATACACATGTATCAGTATTAATACACATGTATCAGTATTAATACACATGTATCAGTATTAATACACATGTATCAGTATTATTACACATGTATCAGTATCATTACACATGTATCAGTATCAATACACATGTATCAGTATCAATACACATGTATCAGTATCATTACACATGTATCAGTATTAATACACATGTATCAGTATTATTACACATGTATCAGTATCAATACACATGTATCAGTATCAATACACATGTATCAGTATTAATACACATGTATCAGTATTATTACACATGTATCAGTATCATTACACATGTATCAGTATCAATACACATGTATCAGTATTAATACACATGTATCAGTATTATTACACATGTATCAGTATCATTACACATGTATCAGTATCAATACACATGTATCAGTATCATTACACATGTATCAGTATTAATACACATGTATCAGTATTAATACACATGTATCAGTATTAATACACATGTATCAGTATCATTACACATGTATCAGTATCATTACACATGTATCAGTATCAATACACATGTATCAGTATTATTACACATGTATCAGTATTAATACACATGTATCAGTATCATTACACATGTATCAGTATCATTACACATGTATCAGTATCAATACACATGTATCAGTATTATTACACATGTATCAGTATCAATACACATGTATCAGTATTATTACACATGTATCAGTATTAATACACATGTATCAGTATTAATACACATGTATCAGTATCATTACACATGTATCAGTATCATTACACATGTATCAGTATCAATACACATGTATCAGTATCATTACACATGTATCAGTATTAATACACATGTATCAGTATTAATACACATGTATCAGTATTATTACACATGTATCAGTATCATTACACATGTATCAGTATTATTACACATGTATCAGTATTATTACACATGTATCAGTATCAATACACATGTATCAGTATTATTACACATGTATCAGTATCAATACACATGTATCAGTATTATTACACATGTATCAGTATTAATACACATGTATCAGTATTAATACACATGTATCAGTATCATTACACATGTATCAGTATCATTACACATGTATCAGTATTATTACACATGTATCAGTATCAATACACATGTATCAGTATTATTACACATGTATCAGTATCATTACACATGTATCAGTATTATTACACATGTATCAGTATCATTACACATGTATCAGTATTATTACACATGTATCAGTATCAATACACATGTATCAGTATTAATACACATGTATCAGTATCATTACACATGTATCAGTATCATTACACATGTATCAGTATTATTACACATGTATCAGTATCAATACACATGTATCAGTATTATTACACATGTATCAGTATTAATACACATGTATCAGTATTAATACACATGTATCAGTATCATTACACATGTATCAGTATCATTACACATGTATCAGTATCAATACACATGTATCAGTATCATTACACATGTATCAGTATTAATACACATGTATCAGTATTAATACACATGTATCAGTATTATTACACATGTATCAGTATTAATACACATGTATCAGTATTAATACACATGTATCAGTATTATTACACATGTATCAGTATTAATACACATGTATCAGTATTAATACACATGTATCAGTATTATTACACATGTATCAGTATTAATACACATGTATCAGTATTATTACACATGTATCAGTATTATTACACATGTATCAGTATTAATACACATGTATCAGTATTAATACACATGTATCAGTATCATTACACATGTATCAGTATTATTACACATGTATCAGTATTATTACACATGTATCAGTATTAATACACATGTATCAGTATCATTACACATGTATCAGTATTATTACACATGTATCAGTATTAATACACATGTATCAGTATTATTACACATGTATCAGTATTAATACACATGTATCAGTATTATTACACATGTATCAGTATTAATACACATGTATCAGTATTATTACACATGTATCAGTATTATTACACATGTATCAGTATTATTACACATGTATCAGTATTATTACACATGTATCAGTATTAATACACATGTATCAGTATTAATACACATGTATCAGTATTAATACACATGTATCAGTATTAATACACATGTATCAGTATTATTACACATGTATCAGTATTATTACACATGTATCAGTATTAATACACATGTATCAGTATTATTACACATGTATCAGTATTAATACACATGTATCAGTATTATTACACATGTATCAGTATTATTACACATGTATCAGTATTATTACACATGTATCAGTATTAATACACATGTATCAGTATTATTACACATGTATCAGTATTAATACACATGTATCAGTATTATTACACATGTATCAGTATTATTACACATGTATCAGTATCATTACACATGTATCAGTATTATTACACATGTATCAGTATTATTACACATGTATCAGTATCATTACACATGTATCAGTATCATTACACATGTATCAGTATTATTACACATGTATCAGTATCATTACACATGTATCAGTATTAATACACATGTATACATATTTAAACAGTTCAACGATGACCACTTTGATAAACATTCTGATAAATACAAATGATGAAACAGTTTCACAGCTAACCTGAACCTGTTGAACTCTTTAAAAACAGAGACACTTAGACTTGTTTTGTAAACATTAAAAAATGTAAAAATATTTAAATAAAGGACGACAGCTGAGATTATTTTGTTTACATGTAAACACTTTGTGACACTTGTTTATCGATCTCTACTAATACAGGAAGTAGCTGAGAATACACAGGAAGTAACATTTCAGTGAATATCTAAACTCCTGTGAGTGACAGCAGCAGCGCCCAATCACTTGGCTAGAGATTTGGTAGTGGTTGAGCTGATTTACACTTCATTCACTGATTGGTTGAACACTGGCTGCTCGTCTGTGTGTTCAGGATGTTTACACTCAGGAACTTTTCCAGGACTGTTCCAGGATTTTAAGGACTTTGACTTGAAGCTGCATTAAGAGATCCAGGTTTTCCAGGATTTAACACACATTAATAATATTTCCATTAGCATTGTCTTCCATGAAATAACATCCGCACATCAGACTGGGATCATCACAAGGTTAGCTCTGCCTACCTGGTGTTCCTATTGGTCACCAAGAATACAGGTAATGTTCTCTTTTTCCTGTTACCTGAGACTTTCAAAATAAGAGCCTGAAAGTGCTTTTTTATCCATCTATAATGATAATCGTTTGTGCATCAGAAGAACGTTCTCTGTTTAAAGAATGTCTGACAGATGATGTCACAGCAGGTACAAACTGATTGATTGATGAGGTCATCGCCGGGTCCATTTGATCAGTGTCTCAGGTGATCGATACAGGAAGATCAGTTTGGCGTAAAGCTCCTCCTCCAACTCCAGTTCACCTGTCTCCCTCACCTGCACAGAAAACAGCCAATCATATCACAGCATGACGGACAATCAAGTCTCAGCATGGGCATGACTTTTTTCCTTTCAGTATTTTTGTGGGTGGGGCTACATGTTTTGTCATATTTGTTGTTGTTAATAAAGTTTCAATGTGTACCAGGAAGATATCGGTGCAGAGTTTGAGGATGCGGTCGACACACGGCAGCTCCTCGAACATGATGGAGTGACTGATCCCACTGAAGAACTCTCGGACAAACTTGCCGATCACCAACACCACCGAGGCGTACAATCCCATGATGCTGCAGGCCCAAACACAGGAAGGAGAAGAAGATGATGCTGATGATGATCTGTGCCAAAGTTGACTTTATTTCTTACCAAATTACTGCTGCTGCTAATACTTCAACAGTTACTACAGTACGTTAAAGTGATTGTTAAACTGACATCTAGTAATAATACTGCTGTTCTACAGCAGCACCTAATAAAGTATTTAAAGGTCATGTAGTCGTGTGTTTATTACTGCGGTAAATAATAATGATGTCATGATGTTTACCCATATCCAGCCAGGAAGCCCAGACTCGGGGGACTGACTTTATCACTGAACACAAACAGCTGAAGCCCCGCCTCCCTCCTGTCACTCAGTGAGGCCCCGCCATCAACAGGTATCAGACTAGGAGATGGTTGGTCAACGATCCACCACTCCTGGATCTCTTGGCTGTGATTGGTCGAGCGTTCCAAGGCCAGCAGGATGTCCATGTACTGATCATCTGATTGGAGGAGAAATATTTGATGACATCACAGTAGCTTTGAAAAATGTCCTGTTCACGTCCAGTTTTTATGTTGATGCTAAACTGTTTTGTCATTTGAAAGTTTAAAAATGATTTCAGCAGAGACGTTTTTTCAAGATTTCTCTGAGTAAAGTGTAAATCAGTCAGTTTTTATTTTTCAGTTTCAAATCAATCAAAGCGTTCCTGTGAAGCACTGATCCTGGATAGGTGTTCAGGGGTTAGCTACATTATTACAGTGGCTCTTTAAATACAGTTATTTTATATTTAGGGCCCAAGCACCGACCTCGGAGCGAGGACCCTATTGTATCTGTAGAAGTTATTATTCTCCCTTGCACAAATTAATCGCTTAATTGGGGGCTTTAACTTTAAACTTGCCAAACTTCACCCAAAATGTAGCCGCACAGGAAATTTACGTATGAAAGTGGTTCGGTGCACGAGCGTCGCCAAATGGCTGGACAGCGCCCTCAAACGTTACCTAGGGTACTGCGTTTAACCTAAACATCGCACAAAAAGTAAGGAAATTTGTGTTTGGTCGATTATTTCTTTGTTGTAACAATGCTTCTTGGCAATAAATCTTATACCGTTGGAAAGCCTGTTTATTTCCCTTTTAAATAGTGCCACATTTGTAAGGAAAATACAATTGTGGGATGAGCAGCAGAGCTGAGTATGTGGGTTGCACTCGTGAAAAACATGGCAAATCTTGTCTGCCAATGCCAAACAGCTTATTCTGCTGTTGACTCTTGAAGTCTGAGGAAACAAGACATATTGGCAATTTAACAGTTTATTCATTTAACAAACAGGAGACTCAGTAGGGTGTGGAAGAACCATACACAGCCACAACAGCCTGGCACCTCCTCCTCATGCTGGTCAAAAAGCCTGGTCCCATACTGCTGTGGGATGGCATCACATTCTTCAACCAGCATTTGTCGCAAGTCAGCCAATGTGGTTGTGCTGGTCGCTCTGGCATGAACAGCATGCCAAAGCTGATCCCACTAGTGTTCAATTGGGTTGAGGTCAGGACTGCAGGAAGGCCATTCCATCCTTTCCACTCCCAAATTCTGGAGGTAGTCTCTGATAAACCCCGCTCTCTGGGGGTGAGCGTTGTCATCTTGAAGGATAGAGTTTGGTCCCAGACTGTGGAGATATGGGATTTCCACTGGTTGCAGAATCTCATCTCGATATCTGTCTGCATTGAGATTGCCTCTAATGATGACGAGCCTCGTTATTCCAGTGAGGGAGAAGCCACCCCACACCATCACACTGCCTCCACCAAAAGCTGTTACCCTATCGGTGCAGCAATCAGCATAGCGTTCTCAGTGTCTTCTCCACACTTTGACCCTACGATCCAACTGCTGTAGGCAGAATCTGGACTCATCGCTGAACATAAAGTTCCTCAACATGTTCAGGCTCCAGTGCAAGTGTTACCAACACCAACAGCTCTGACGGTGAAGAGCAGTCATGGCAGGCCTCCTGGCAGCCCTATGAAACCGCAGATTGGCTGCTTGTACTCTGTCTCGGATTGTCTGGGTAGAGAGCCGTCGGCCATATCGTCCTGCAAACCTTGACTGCAAATCTGTAGAAGACTGCCTGATTGACACCTGATTGTCAGCACCTGGGGTATCAGAAGCATTTGAACACACTTGCCCGAGGGCATTCATCTATTCAATTCAAGTTTGGTATCAGCTGAAAGTAGACAAGTTCAAGATTCAAAGTGTTGTACAGACAGAAACCTGGAACTGTGTTGAGATTGGGAGGGGATAGAGGGAGAGAGACAGAATGAGACAAACAAACAGAGCATCAACAACTAATACCTGTATACAGTTGTTGGATCGGTTTAGCATTGGAGTCGCTGGGAGCTCGGATGAAACACGGAAACACTTCATGTATGACCCTGAAAACAAACAAACAAAAAACAAAGCTTTAGTTTAAATGTAAAACATGATAACACAGACCACAGGCTTTGGGAGACATATTTGTAGTCTTAAAACTTATTTTTTATTTTTTGCATGTCGGCTAACACACAACGCATCAATAGTCCAGTCCTTTCACAGATAACCACGCCCACTCCATCAATCAGCACGTCCCCTTAATGACCCACCCCTTCTTGTGTTCATAGCCCGTCCCCTTTACTCACACAGGTAGTGTCCTGGTTCCATTCAACAGTTGGATTAGTTCCAGGCGAGTCTGATCATCCAGGTAGGTCACATGTTTACCTGATGCAATCTCCGCCTTTGCCCCCAGACTCAAGTTCCTGTAAAAAAATAAAATTAAAGTTCCTCTAATATTACCTTTACTACAACAACCACTTTAACAACTACAACAGAAACAACTTGTATAACTGATGGTTATTGATTAGTATCCATTGATGATGTCTGATCGGTGAGATAAAGCTGACCTCTGAACAGTCCACGATAGGGTCAGGGGGAAGTGGTCCAGGTGCAGCACTTGGCTCAGGTACTGCCTGCTGGGCGGACTGATGGTCCAAAGAGAGTTACTGCTGCCCTGCAGCTCTGCCACTGTCACATCCTCAGGACCGTATGCTTCCAGGAACTGCAAGGCACTCTGGGAAAGCCAGGCCAAAGATAAGCTGCAATAAAACTACAAGCTGTACCACAATGAGTATGTGTAGTGGTACTGCTTACAGGTGTGTAGCTGTAGGAGGCGCTGAAGGAGCTGAAGTCTTCCTCAGTCAGATCTCGGAGCTGATTCTGTTGAGCGCTCATCGTGAAGATAGGCTGTCAACAACAACAGCTGCTCAGCTGTAGTACTACTTACATTACTGCGAATACTGCTACAATAAACTACAGCTACAGCTGCTAACAATCAACAGCTGGGTTAGGGCTGGTTCGAACAGGCGAGTCAGTACAGGTGAATAAAAACAGGTTAGTCAGTGCAGGCAATCAAA
>CM036551.1:207500-232500 GCA_020745685.1 Tautogolabrus adspersus | reverse complement strand
CGGACAGTGGAGCTTATCGCTCCCTCTCTCTCTGCTGATGTGAATCTGCACTCTTGGTTTGCTCATATGTTTCGCTGCGTCTTATCTCTCCGCAGGAGGCGAGAGGGAATACAAAAAAAAAACCTGATTCATGCTTCTTGCGGGGGGCACGGTGCGGACGGAGTGCACGGTCCCTGTGACCGTCAAGTCGTTTCATACTGATTGCGGTCAGAGCGGCCCGAAGAACGGAACTCAGTGGTCCTGCGGGGCCGTGAGGCCCTCGCGTGCGTCTGCACTCTCTCCCCCGCTCTCTCTTGAGCACGCAGCAATTTTATGAATAAATGAAAAATGTAATGATAACAGGTCGGAAATATAGGCCACTTAGGGTATCGTCTATGTGTGGGAAAGACTGCGTTTATTTAACAAGCCGGACGCCGCGAACTCTAAAAGTGTAATTTGGTATTCAGTTTATTTTATATTTGACTTGATATGTCATCGTAGGCCAAAACGTAATGTTTTACGTATGCAATGTTGTCAGAGAATGTGTTGCTGTGGAAAAAAGACAGCTACAGTTATAATGTGGTTGCATAGCAAAGATTTTTTTTGAGCGCTTGCGCTGTTCAATTAACGTTAACGTTCGGCCTTAACATTTGAAATATGTAGAGGGCAGACATATCAATGTTTCATTATGCAACTCTGTTAGAAAAAATGTTGCTGAGCAAATAAAGCTTTGATTGAGGAAGAAAAAAGCGCATTTGGTATTGTTTGTTTAAGCAAAACGTTCATGTTTTAAAACGATTAATCGAGTAATTGATCGTTCATTTGAACAATCGTCAAGAAAGTCAAATGATTAGAATTTGCAACCCTAGTTTGAGTGAATCAAGTTCTCTGAAGAGTAAAGCAGACAAACTTCACAAATATGAAAGAGCCTTGATGAGTTCAAGGTTAAAGGTCAAATTAAATTAGTGTGGCAGAGCCTTCATCAGGGTGCAAAGGTCATGGCAGTATGTCTTTATATGGCGCCATAGATCAACCAAATAATATTTCAACGTTAGAGAACAACTTCCGTCCAGAAGATGTGGAAGTGAAAAGATGAAAGGACCATATGTACCCCATCACAGACAGGAAGCAGTTTGACCTGTTTTCACTTCCTTCCTTGAACTCATCAGTCCCTGCACTCCTGCCTTCAAACCACAGATTTAAAGATACACTCTGAGACCTGTCTACCGAGCGGGACGCTTGTTGCCAGCTGAGAATCATCCCCACTTGTCTCCGTCACTCGGTGCTACCTGCTGGACAGCTGGTGTCACCTGAAGGAGACAACTCTACACGAGGTAGGTCTCAAGCAAGCTTTCAATTCTGTGGAGCTTAGATTATTAACCTCTTATCTTATAACCCAGCCTTTCTGTTTCTTATTGGCTCATCCGATACGATCTGTTCATGTGCTTCTTTATTCATTTTTAGTTGGTACAATACAATGCCGGCTTTTTTTGTTTTTTGGTGTTTTTGGTTTTTACTGCAGTGCACAAATGTCATGCACTGTTAACATACAACAGACAGGCACTGTTGGACATCGCCACTCTGCCAAATCCTTTTGAATTTACTGGTTTTATTGATTGTGTATGTATGTTGTCTATGAGAAGAACTTTGTGCCTCTGGCTTGAAAAGTGCTATATAAATAAAATTATTTTTATTATTATTTTATACCGCCGGAGTTACAAGTCATTGTTTGCTCCCGCAGCCACCACCAACCCCAGGAAGGCCCCGAAACACTGAGCTCAAATGAGCATGCTGACCCCAGGAGAGCGCTCCGGAGACGGCAAGAGAGGAGGGCTTCATGCTAGGCTAAAAGCTCACGCTAGCCGACCACCTCTACCCAGCCTCCTGCTAGCCAACGTGCGGTCCCTGGAAAACAAACTGGACAAGCTAAGAGCCAGGATTACAACACAGCGGGAAATAAGAGAGTGCTACGCTCTAATATTCACCGAAAGCTGGCTCTCAGACAAAGTCACGCAATCCGCCATTCAGCTACAGACTCAGTCCATACACCGAAGAGACCGGCCCGCAGCCTCTGGTAAGGCAAAAGGGGGAGGTGTTTGTGTGTTTATCAACAAGTCGTGGTGTGGGGATATACAGACTGTCTACCAGCACTGTTCGCCAGATGTGGAGATTTTACTGCTGAAATTGCCTCATTATCTACTGAGGGAATTTACTGCTGTGTTTTTGGCCGCTGTTTACATCCCCCCACGAGCTAACTCCACGGCAGCGCTCAGCAAACTCCATGACGTCATCATTTGTCTTCCCCAAATACCATCAACATGTGAACATTCCCACCCAAAATAAGAACACACTGGATCATGTCTACAGTAACATACGCGGTGCATACAGGGCTGCCCCCCGCCCCCACTTTGGACATTCGGACCACATCTCGTTGTTCACAAAACAAACCCTGTCACCACACGGGTCAAACTCTGGACCCCAGAGACTGAGAGCACCCTGCAGGACTGTTTTGCTCAGACAGACTGGGATGTGTTTGAAGCTGCAGCCACTCTGGAGGACTTTTCTATCTGCATACAGGACTATGCTGAGTATGTGACTGGGTACATTAGCACCTGTGTTGATAACATTGTGCCCACCATACAAATCAGGAAGTTCCCCAACCAGAAGCCTTGGATTAACAGCCAGGTGCGCCACAAGCTGCATGCTCGCTCTCTTGCATTCAGATCTGACAATGAGATGGAGTACAAAGCTGCAAAGTATGGCTTGAGGAAAGCCATCACAATGGCCAAGAGGCAGTACAGAGAGAAGCTGGACGGCTTCTACTCCACTGCTGACTCCGGGTGGATGTTGAAAGGCCTGCAGCACATCACACACTACAGGACCACTGCAAGTACCATCAGCTCCACAGACAGCCTGCCGGATGACTTCAACAGCTTCTTTACCCGCTTTGAGACCTCTAGCCACAGCAGAGACCAAGCACACACACACCCAGACCACCCAATCAAGACCACAACCATCGTCCCCCTTCCCAAGAAGAGCCCACCCAACTGCCTGAATGACTGGAGGCCAGTGGCACTCACTCCAATCATCACAAAGTGTTTCGAGAGAGTGGTACTAGCCCACATCCAGAGTAGCATACCAGACAACCTGGACCCCCTGCAGTATGCCTACCGGCCATACAGATCCACCTCAGATGCCATCGCTGCTGCCCTCCACTATTCTCTCTCGCAGCTGGAAAACAAAGACTCCTACACCAGGATACTCTTTGTTGACTACAGCTCCGCTTTCAACACGGTCATCCCACACAAACTCACCCACAAACTGTCTACACTTGGCCTGCACCCCACCCTCTGTGACTGGCTCCTAGACTTCCTGACTGGCAGGCCCCAGTCTGTCAGGATTGGTAATAGGACTTCAGCCAGCATTATTACGAACATTGGCACCCCACAGGGATGCGTCCTCAGCCCCATCCTCTACAACCTGTTCACCCACGACTGTGTCGCCTTCCACAAAGATAACATCCTCCTGAAGTTTGCGGATGACACCGCAGTGATGGGACGTATCACTGGTGGGGACGAAGCGGCCTACAGGAGGGAGGTGGCCAGCCTGGTGTCACGGTGTGATGACAACAACCTCACCCTCAACACGGACAAGACGAAGGAGATAATAGTGGACATGAGAAAGGAGAGGAGACCTCATCAGCCACTGTTCATCCGGGAGCTTGAGGTGGAGCGGGTGAGCAGCTTTAAATACCTGGGCGTCCACATCAGTGAGGACCTCACTTGGACACTCAACACCACACAGCTCGTCAAGAAGGCACAACAGCGGCTGTACTTTCTGAGGAGGCTGAAGAAGTTCGGTATGTCCCCCCAAGATCCTCATCAACTTCTACAGCTGCATTATTGAGAGCATCTTGACCAGCTGCATCACCGTGTGGTACGGCAGCACCACTGCTATGGACCGCAGACGCCTGCAGAGAGTGGTGAAGACTGCTGAGAGGATCACTTAGACTCCACTGCCCTCTCTGCAGAGCATCTACCACCGCAGAGTCCATAGGAGAGCTGCCTCCATCCTCAAAGACCCCACCCACCCCCAGCGCGGACTGTTCACACTCCTACCCTCAGGCCGGAGGTACAGAAGTGTGAAATGCAGGACCTCCAGACTCCAGAACTCTTTCTTTCCCACTGCCGTCCGACTCCTAAACACCTGACAGTATAATAACCTACCTCATGCTCAGTCTGCACATATTACATTCATTTGTGCAGTTTAAATTCTATTTTTTGCACTGCCTTCACATTGCCTTATTTTTTGTATATTTGTATATATTATTATTATTCTTATTTTGCTATTTTAAACTTTTAATATTTGATTGTTGGCATTCATTGTGGACAGCAAAGTAAGAATTTCTTTGTACAGGGAAACATGTTTCCTACTGTGCACATAAACACTTTGAATCTTTGAATCTTGAATACAAATCAGAATCAGCTTTATTGGTCATGCTTACTCACACGAGGAATTTGTCTTCAGTAAGTGTGCTCTCTTTGTACAAAGTAAAACATTAAATATAAACATTATATTCATCACTGCACTAATATATACAACGCTAAATAAGACAATAGTGCAGTGGTGAGTAGTGCAAACATGCTGAGATGAACATGATAATAAATATGGAGTTATGTAACAGATGGTTAATACATATGAGGTTGAGTTTTTACACTGTGTACATACGCAGTGTGCAAAGATTGATGAGGAGGATAATATTACAGTATTTACATGGTTAAGTTATTGAAAATAAAAATAGTTTTAAATAATCTTATGTACATTCACTGTGGGTGATTGATAACAGGGTTACCGGTACTTCACAGCAGCAGGTCTGACACTCTGTGACTGTTTAGCGTTCATCAGAGTGACAGCCTGGGGGAAGAAACTGTTCTTATGACGGGTTGTTTTGGCGTACAGCGATCTGTAACGCCTGCCGGAGGGAAGGAGTTTGAAAAGTTTGTGTCCGGGGTGTGAGGGGTCTGTAGTGATGCTACCTGCCCGTTTCCTGGCCCTGGACCAGTATAAGTCCTGGATGGGGGGAAGGTCGACACCGATGATCTTTTCTGCAGTCCTGATTGTCCGTTGCAGTCTGTGTCTGTCCAGTTTGGTTGAAGATCCAAACCAGACAGTGATGGAGGTGCAGAGAACGGACTGGATGATGGAGGTGTAGAACATGATCAGCAGCTCCTGGGGCAGGTTGAACTTCCTGAGCTGACGCAGGAAGTACATCCTCTGCTGGGCCTTCTTTCTGATTGTGTCTATGTGGGAGGTCCATGTGGGAGGTGCTGGATGGGATGCTCCCCAGCCTCACCTGCTGCCTCCTGTCAGTCAGGAAGTTGGTGATCCACTGACAGGTGGAGGCAGGCACAGTGAGCTGGGTGAGTTTACGGTGCAGGATATCCGGGATGATGGTGTTGAATGCCGAGCTGAAGTCCACAAACAGGATCCTAGCGTAGGTCCCTGGGGAGTCGAGGTGATGCAGGATGTAGTTCAGACCCATGTAGACTGCATCCTCCACCGACCTGTTTGCCCGATAGGCAAACTGCAGGGGGTCCAGCAGGGGGCCTGTGATGTCCTTCAGGTGGCTCAACACCAGTCTCTCAAAGGACTTCATGACCACAGACGTCAGGGCGACGGGCCTGCAGTCATTGAGTCCTGTGATGGCAGGTTTCTTTGGGACTGGGATGATGGTGGAGCTTTTGAAGCAGGAGGGCACTTCACACAGCTCCAGTGATGAGTTGAAGATCTGCGTGAAGATGGGGGCCAGCTGCTCAGCACAGGCTCTCAGGCAGGAGGGGGACACACCGTCTGGTCCTGGAGCCATTCTGATCTTTTGTTTCTGAAAGAGCTGGCACACATCCTTTTCACAGACCGTCAGTGCAAGGGGGGGGGGGTCAGAGGGGAAGGGGGAGGGGGTTGGGGGGGGAGGTAGATCAGAGTGTGAGTGTTCGGGTGGTGTGGGTGATGGGTGTGAAAATCTGCAGTAAAAGGTGTTGAGGTCCTCAGCCAGTCTTTTGTTACCTGCAGGGTGGGGGGAGGGTTTCCTGTAGTTGGTGACCTCTCGCAGGCCTTTCCAAACTGCTGAAGGGTCGTTAGCTGAGAAGCTTTGTTTTAGCTTCTCAGTGTAGCTCCTCTTAGCTACCCTGATCGCCTTCGTCAGTTTGTTCCTGGCCTGCTTGAACAGGTCCCAGTCCCCACTCCTGTAGGCTTCCTCCTTGGCCTGACGCAGCTTCCTGAGTTGAGGTGTAAACCAGGGCTTGTTGTTGTATGTGCAGAAGGTCCTGGTCTGCACACACGTCCTCACAGAACCTGAGATGTCACTATATATATATATATATATATATATATATATATATATATAGAGAGAGAGAGAGAGAGAGAGAGAGGACGGGGGCATTTGTGTCTGACACTACACTCTACATTAAAGTAATTAACCCTTTAATCCATCAATGATTGACTCATTCTATGATGTAATTGTCATGATTTGGTCTTGGTTTAGTTTGGATTTCAGAGTTTTGATTTCTTACCTTGTTTTAGTTTTAAATTCTTCCCTAGTGTTGCTTGTTTGGTTTAGTTTGGTCTTTAGTGTTTTATTTTGTAATTTCTTATTCTTGTTTCTCTGTGTGTCTTAAGTGGTTCTTGATTTACTTTGTATTTGTCCTCAGTGTTTCTTGTCTTGTGTTAATTCCTGTCTGTGTGTTTCCCTCCAGTGTTGATTGTCCTCACCTGTGTCATTAGTCTCACCTGGGTCTGATTACTCCCTGTCTATTTAGTCTCTGTGTTTCTTCCCCTCTGTGTCAGTTCATTGTCTAATGTTGTTTGTCAGATGTTGGATGTCGGTGTCGTATGTTTCCTGTGCTTCTTGTGATTCCCAGTGTTTCACCCTTTTGGATTTTTTAGTTGGACCTTCTTGAACAGTAAGTTTTGTTTGACCCTTGCCTTTTTAGTTAATAAATCTTTTTCTTGTTATTCTGCATTTGGGTCCTCCTCCTCATTCCAGCCGTGACAGTAATAAATTATTACTCTGTTAGGAGAAACATATTCAGCCTGCTCCATAATGTAACAGCTGACCCAACATCTATCAACTTCTTACATTTTGGGTAAAAAGTTTTGGGCTCAGCATTTAGTTACATTATCGACCAGTTATTACATTTCAGCTTTTATTATATTTTTTATAACATTTCGGGTCGTTGTTACATATCGGGCTCTAACACGCCTCCCCTCGTCTTTCCAGAAAGCTCCTTTTCGCGGTCCGCTCTGAGGAGCTGAAAGTCCGGTAGGTGTAGTGAGCTGTCCGGGATGTGTTCACTGAGCCAGGTTTCAGTGAAACACAAGGCGGCAGATCTGCAAAAGTCCGTGTTTCTGGTATTTAGGAGCAGCAGTTCGTCCATCTTATTAGCCAGGGAGCGGACGTTTGCCAGGTGAATAGACGGAAGCGCAGTGCGTAATCCCCGCTGCCTCAGTTTAACGAGCGCGCCTGCTCGCTTGCCCCGTTGGCGGCGTGTCAGGCAAAAACCATAGAGAGCTGTGGCTACTCCTGCAAGAATCTCCGCGTAACTTTCTGGTTCAATGAGAACCGGTGTAAAAAGTTCGGCAGAGGACTGGCCGATGCTAATAAGTTCTTCTCTGGTGAAAGAGACCAGAGAAGGGGAGCAAAAAACTACAAAAATAAAGAGAAACGCAACAAGTACTAGAGAGCGCAGTACCATAGCAACCATCCGTGGCGCCATCTTGGTATAACTTGTTAACGTTATCATTTTAATCAAATGAAGAGGCGGGGTATTGATCTACACAGGCGTCGCCAGGATGTTCTTTTCAGAGCAGAACCTGCTGGTCAATGCTTCGGAGAACCTGAAAGCTTCATTCTTCATTTCATAACTCATCCACCTTTAATGTCTACAACAGGCGTAATGCTGTCAGCCAATGGGAGAACAGAAGAGCAGATTCAGTGACTTCTTTGAAACCACTTCTAAAAGCTCGCCTTTACAATCTTGATTTGTTGTGATGTCACCTCTTTATTCTTTCCTTTCTTTTATTCATTTATTGACTCGTATTCTCTTGATCCTTTCTTCATCCTTCTCCTGTTTTACTCGACTTTCTTTTTATCTTTTTATTTCCCCAGCTTTCTTTTATTCTTCTTTGACATGTTTACTCTGCTGTCGTCCTGACTTCCTGTTTTTGCTCTGTCAGTCAAAGCACTTTGTAAACATCTGTGTTTAAAGGTGCTACATAAAAAAAGTTATTAGTTATAATGCTAAGCTAGGCTAACAGTCCTGAGTGGGCGGCGTCTCACCCTTGGAACAGGAAGAGGTTCAGGTAGTTGTAGCTCTTTGTCAGGAAGTTTCCCAGAACTCGTGTGGGGTAACCGGATCGAATCTGATAGGCCGACAGACCGAAGTACACGCACTTCACAAAGTACCAGAGCTGAGCCACCAGGTTCTGACTGAAACGCCTGGAGAGAGACAGACAGGTGAGAGAAAGGGAGGCAGGTTAGAGAGAGACATGTAAGAGAGAGAGAGAGAGAGAGAGAGACAGACAGACAGGTGAGAGAAAGGGAGGCAGGTTAGAGAGAGACATGTAAGAGAGAGAGACAGACAGACAGACAGACAGGTGAGAGAAAGGGAGGCAGGTTAGAGAGAGACACGTAAGAGAGAGAGAGAGACAGACAGACAGACAGACAGACAGGTGAGAGAAAGGGAGGCAGGTTAGAGAGAGACATGTAAGAGAGAGAGAGAGACAGACAGACAGGTGAGAGAAAGGGAGGCAGGTTAGAGAGAGACACGTAAGAGAGAGAGAGAGACAGACAGACAGACAGGTGAGAGAAAGGGAGGCAGGTTAGAGATAGAGGTAAGAGAGGGAAAGACAGGTAAGAGAGAGACACCTAAGAGATAGGGAGTCAGGTAAAGGTAAAACAAATGATTAAAGATGAGTTTGGAAGGGATATGTGAGACAGACAAATAAAGGTGAGACACACAGGTAATGGTAAGACAGACAGGTAAAGGTGAGTTACCTCTCAGTGACCGTCGGCAGGATGAAAAACATCCAGAAGTGAATCCCAAAAACCAAAATCACCTGAAAGACCAACTTCCCCAAAACTGTCTTCCTCAAATATAGAGCCCTGTCTATCACCATGGTACCTGCAGACAGACAGGAAACAGTGAGATAGTTACATGGTGACCTGTCTGTCTGCACCTGCACACAGAGAGGTGGACAGATAGACAAGTAAACAGATTTACAGACAGACAGACAGACAGACAGACAGACAGACAGACAGACAGACAGACAGACAGACAGACAGACACACAGACAGACAGACACACAGACACACAGACACACAGACAGACAGGCAGGCAGGCAGGCAGGCAGGCAGGCAGGCAGGCAGGCAGGCAGGCAGGCAGGCAGGCAGGCAGACAGGCAGGCAGGCAGGCAGACAGGCAGGCAGGCAGGCAGGCAGGCAGGCAGGCAGGCAGGCAGGCAGACAGGCAGGCAGGCAGGCAGGTAAACTCACCAAACTGAATCAGAACCATCACCAGGAAAGCTTCAGGGACCTGGTCCTCTGACAGGGAGGAAGTGATGTCAGCTGCTGATGAGTGTTTCTGGGAAATGGAAGAAATAGAGTGAAACAGAGCGAGTGGAGTTTAACAGAATGTGATGAAAAGACTGAGGTGAACAATGTTTTCAAGTTTACCCCGAAGGCCCAGAAGCCAAAGACGATGACGATGAAGTCGACAGTGTCAGCGAGGAACATGAGGACGTAGACATCAGTGACAGCGCTGTATTCTGGTTGGACGAGAGCTCTAAAGAACTGAAGAACAGGACGATAGAGAGACAAACACCTGACAGAGAGAGAGAGTACATCATTGATAAAAAGCAGAGATTATATGAAAAATTATTGGTTAATAACATCAGTCAGTATTTTCCTCTTAAAGAGAGATCTTTGACTCGTTAGCCCTTTGTTGGTGTTCAGTGTCACATTTTGTTGTTGTGAATGATGTTTAACTTGGGATTGAGGTTGGGCTCAGGTGTTACCTTACCTGCTAACACAGGTGTTCTTGGATCTCATAAAAAGCTCTCTGAGTTTCTCCAGCAGCAGATGGACCCTGCTGAGCTGCTGAGCTCTGGAGCTAACACTGCCTAGAAACACACAAAGAAGAAAAACAGAAACTCATTCATCAGTCTGTCCTCTGACTTCTGTCTGCTGCTGCAACACTCACCTGGACTCACCTGGACCCACCTGGACTCACCTGGACTCACCTGGACTCACCTGGACCCACCTGGACTCACCTGGACCCAACTGGACTCACCTGGACCCAACTGGACCCACCTGGACCCACCTGGACTCAACTGTCTCCTCTCATTGATGGCAATAAAAGTTTTCACGTGTTATTCTTATTTAACAACATGAATTATATGAAATGAGAGAACGAGATCAAGGTTTACTACTGTCACACAGGTACATACACACAGGTACATACACACAGGTACATACACACAGGTACATACACACAGGTACATACACACAGGAAGATACACACAGGTACATACACAGGAAGATAAACACAGGTACATACACACAGGTACATACACACAGGTACATACACACAGGTACATACACACAGGAAGATACACACAGGTACATACACATGGAGATAAACACAGGTACATACACACAGGTACATACACACAGGTACATACACACAGGAAGATACACACAGGTACATACACACAGGTACATACACACAGGTACATACACACAGGTACATACACACAGGAAGATACACACAGGTACATACACATGGAGATAAACACAGGTACATACACACAGGTACATACACACAGGTACATACACACAGGTACATACACAGGAAGATAAACACAGGTACATACACACAGGTACATACACACAGGTACATACACACAGGTACATACACACAGGAAGATACACACAGGTACATACACATGGAGATAAACACAGGTACATACACACAGGTACATACACACAGGTACATACACACAGGAAGATACACACAGGTACATACACACAGGTACATACACACAGGAAGATACACACAGGTACATACACGCAGGTACATACACAGGAAGATACACACAGGTACATACACACAGGTACATACACATGGAGATAAACACAGGTACATACACACAGGTACATACACATGGAGATAAACACAGGTACATACACACAGGTACATACACATGGAGATAAACACAGGTACATACACATGGAGATAAACACAGGTACATACACACAGGGAGATAAACACAGGTACATACACATGGAGATAAACACAGGTACATACACACAGGTACATACACACAGGGAGATAAACACAGGTACATACACATGGAGATAAACACAGGTACATACACACAGGGAGATAAACACAGGTACATACACACAGGTACATACACACAGGGAGATAAACACAGGTACATACACATGGAGATAAACACAGGTACATACACACAGGTACATACACACAGGGAGATAAACACAGGTACATACACACAGGGAGATAAACACAGGTACATACACACAGGGAGATAAACACAGGTACATACACATGGAGATAAACACAGGTACATACACACAGGGAGATAAACACAGGTACATACACACATGGAGATAAACACAGGTACATACACACAGGTACATACACACAGGGAGATAAACACAGGTACATACACATGGAGATAAACACAGGTACATACACACAGGGAGATAAACACAGGTACATACACATGGAGATAAACACAGGTACATACACACAGGGAGATAAACACAGGTACATACACACAGGGAGATAAACACAGGTACATACACATGGAGATAAACACAGGTACATACACACAGGGAGATAAACACAGGTACATACACACAGGGAGATAAACACAGGTACATACACATGGAGATAAACACAGGTACATACACACAGGGAGATAAACACAGGTACATACACACAGGGAGATAAACACAGGTACATACACACAGGTACATACACACAGGGAGATAAACACAGGTACATACACACAGGGAGATAAACACAGGGAGATAAACACAGGTACATACACACAGGGAGATACACACAGGGAGATACACACAGGTACATACACACAGGAAGATACACACAGGTACATACACAGGAAGATAAACACAGGTACATACACACAGGTACATACACATGGAGATAAACACAGGTACATACACATGGAGATAAACACAGGTACATACACACAGGTACATACACACAGGTACATACACACAGGTACATACACACAGGTACATACACACAGGAAGATACACACAGGTACATACACACAGGTACATACACACAGGAAGATACACACAGGTACATACACGCAGGTACATACACAGGAAGATACACACAGGTACATACACACAGGTACATACACATGGAGATAAACACAGGTACATACACACAGGTACATACACATGGAGATAAACACAGGTACATACACACAGGTACATACACATGGAGATAAACACAGGTACATACACATGGAGATAAACACAGGTACATACACACAGGGAGATAAACACAGGGAGATAAACACAGGTACATACACATGGAGATAAACACAGGTACATACACACAGGGAGATAAACGAAGGGAGATAAACACAGGTACATACACACAGGGAGATAAACACAGGGAGATAAACACAGGTACATACACACAGGGAGATAAACACAGGTACATACACATGGAGATAAACACAGGTACATACACACAGGGAGATAAACACAGGTACATACACACAGGGAGATAAACACAGGAACATACAAACAGGGAGATAAACACAGGTACATACACATGGAGATAAACACAGGTACATACACACAGGGAGATAAACACAGGTACATACACACAGGGAGATAAACACAGGTACATACACATGGAGATAAACACAGGTACATACACACATGGAGATAAACACAGGTACATACACACAGGGAGATAAACACAGGTACATACACACAGGGAGATAAACACAGGTACATACACACAGGGAGATAAACACAGGTACATACACACAGGGATAAACACAGGTACATACACACAGGGGATACACACAGGTACATACATGGAGATAAACACAGGTACATACACACAGGGAGATAAACACAGGTACATACACACAGGGAGATAAACACAGGGAGATAAACACAGGTACATACACACAGGGAGATAAACACAGGGAGATAAACACAGGGAGATAAACACAGGTACATACACACAGGGAGATAAACACAGGGAGATAAACACAGGTACATACACACAGGGAGATAAACACAGGTACATACACATGGAGATAAACACAGGTACATACACACAGGGAGATAAACACAGGTACATACACACAGGGAGATAAACACAGGTACATACACACAGGGAGATACACACAGGTACATACACATGGAGATAAACACAGGTACATACACACAGGGAGATAAACACAGGTACATACACACAGGGAGATAAACACAGGTACATACACATGGAGATAAACACAGGTACATACACACAGGGAGATAAACACAGGTACATACACACAGGGAGATAAACACAGGTACATACACACAGGGAGATAAACACAGGTACATACACACAGGGAGATAAACACAGGGAGATAAACACAGGTACATACACACAGGGAGATAAACACAGGGAGATAAACACAGGTACATACACACAGGGAGATACACACAGGTACATACACATGGAGATAAACACAGGTACATACACACAGGGAGATAAACACAGGTACATACACACAGGGAGATAAACACAGGGAGATAAACACAGGTACATACACACAGGGAAATAAACACAGGGAGATAAACACAGGTACATACACACAGGGAGATACACACAGGTACATACACATGGAGATAAACACAGGTACATACACACAGGGAGATAAACACAGGTACATACACACAGGGAGATAAACACAGGTACATACACACAGGGAGATAAACACAGGTACATACACACAGGGAGATAAACACAGGTACATACACACAGGGAGATAAACACAGGTACATACACACAGGGAGATACACACAGGTACATACACATGGAGATAAACACAGGTACATACACACAGGGAGATAAACACAGGTACATACACACAGGGAGATAAACACAGGTACATACACACAGGGAGATAAACACAGGTACATACACACAGGGAGATAAACACAGGTACATACACACAGGGAGATAAACACAGGTACATACACACATGGAGATAAACACAGGTACATACACACAGGGAGATAAACACAGGTACATACACACAGGGAGATAAACACAGGTACATACACACAGGGAGATAAACACAGGTACATACACATGGAGATAAACACAGGTACATACACACAGGGAGATAAACACAGGTACATACACACAGGGAGATAAACACAGGTACATACACACAGGGAGATAAACACAGGTACATACACATGGAGATAAACACAGGTACATACACACAGGGAGATAAACACAGGTACATACACACAGGGAGATAAACACAGGGAGATAAACACAGGTACATACACACAGGAGATAAACACAGGTACATACACACAGGGAGATAAACACAGGGAGATAAACACAGGTACATACACACAGGGAGATAAACACAGGTACATACACACAGGGAGATAAACACAGGTACATACACACAGGGAGATAAACACAGGGAGATAAACACAGGTACATACACACAGGGAGATACACACAGGTACATACACATGGAGATAAACACAGGTACATACACACAGGGAGATAAACACAGGTACATACACACAGGGAGATAAACACAGGTACATACACACAGGGAGATAAACACAGGTACATACACACAGGGAGATAAACACAGGTACATACACACAGGGAGATACACACAGGGAGATAAACACAGGTACATACACACAGGGAGATAAACACAGGTACATACACACAGGGAGATAAACACAGGTACATACACACAGGGAGATAAACACAGGTACATACACACAGGGAGATAAACACAGGGAGATAAACACAGGTACATACACACAGGGAGATAAACACAGGTACATACACACAGGGAGATAAACACAGGTACATACACACAGGGAGATAAACACAGGGAGATAAACACAGGTACATACACACAGGGAGATACACACAGGGAGATAAACACAGGTACATACACACAGGGAGATAAACACAGGTACATACACATGGAGATAAACACAGGTACATACACACAGGGAGATAAACACAGGTACATACACACAGGGAGATAAACACAGGTACATACACATGGAGATAAACACAGGTACATACACACAGGGAGATAAACACAGGTACATACACACAGGGAGATACACATGGAGATAAACACAGGTACATCCACACAGGGAGATAAACACAGGTACATCCACACAGGGAGATAAACACAGGTACATACACACAGGTACATACACATGGAGATAAACACAGGTACATCCACACAGGGAGATAAACACAGGTACATCCACACAGGGAGATAAACACAGGTACATACACACAGGTACATACACACAGGTAGATACACACAGGGAGATAAACACAGGTACATACACACAGGGAGATAAACACAGGTACATACACACAGGGAGATAAACACAGGTACATACACACAGGGAGATACACACAGGTAGATACACACAGGGAGATAAACACAGGTACATACACACAGGGAGATAAACACAGGTACATACACACAGGGAGATAAACACAGGTACATACACACAGGGAGATACACACAGGTAGATACACACAGGTACATACACACAGGTAGATACACACAGGGAGATAAACACAGGTACATCCACACAGGGAGATAAACACAGGTACATACACACAGGTAGATACACACAGGGAGATACACACAGGTACATACACACAGGTACATACACACAGGTACATACACACAGGGAGATAAACACAGGTACATACACACAGGGAGTTACACACAGGTAGATACACACAGGTACATACACAGGGAGATAAACACAGGTACAGACATACAGGTACATACACACATTTACATACACACAGGTAGATACACACAGGGAGATACACACAGGTAGATACACACAGGTAGATACACACAGGGAGATACACACAGGTAGATACACACAGGTAGATACACACAGGGAGATACACACAGGTAGATACACACAGGTAGATACACACAGGTAGATACACACAGGGAGATACACACAGGGAGATACACACAGGTAGATACACACAGGTAGATACACACAGGTAGATACACACAGGTAGATACACACAGGTAGATACACACAGGTAGATACACACAGGTAGATACACACAGGTAGATACACACAGGGAGATACACACAGGGAGATACACACAGGTACATACACACAGGTAGATACACACAGGGAGATAAACACAGGTACATACACACAGGTAGATACACACAGGTAGATACACACAGGGAGATGAACACAGGTACATACACACAGGGAGATACACACAGGGAGATACACACAGGTAGATACACACAGGTAGATACACGTGTGCCATGATTAATTTTTCTATATTATATCAAATATGAAATTATAAACGAAATGTTCACTTAAAGCTTGTATTCTAACCCCAGAAATAAAATAATGTGTATAGTCTATAGCGTATCAAATGCATAAAGTTATAAAAATACCTTAATAAATAAATAACTTAAAAAATGCAAATCAACTGCATTTCCTCCAGTGTCCACTAGAGTCTGTCTCCTGCAGTGAGTCAGTCCCCCATAGAGCCCCATGTTAAAATGTCCAACTTTACAGCTGCAGTTCCTCCAGTGTCCACTAGAGTCTGTCTCCTGCAGTGAGTCAGTCCCCATAGAGCTCCATGTTAAAATGTACAACTTTACAGCTGCAGTTCCTCCAGTGTCCACTAGAGTCTGTCTCCTGCAGTGAGTTAGTCCCCATAGAGCCCCATGTTAAAATGTCCAACTTTACAGCTGCAGTTCCTCCAGTGTCCACTAGAGTCTGTCTCCTGCAGTGAGTCAGTCCCCATAGAGCCCCATGTTAAAATGTCCAACTTTACAGCTGCAGTTCCTCCAGTGTCCACTAGAGTCTGTCTCCTGCAGTGAGTCAGTCCCCATAGAGCTCCATGTTAAAATGTACAACTTTACAGCTGCAGTTCCTCCAGTGTCCACTAGAGTCTGTCTCCTGCAGTGAGTTAGTCCCCATAGAGCCCCATGTTAAAATGTCCAACTTTACAGCTGCAGTTCCTCCAGTGTCCACTAGAGTCTGTCTCCTGCAGTGAGTCAGTCCCCATAGAGCCCCATGTTAAAATGTCCAACTTTACAGCTGCAGTTCCTCCAGTGTCCACTAGAGTCTGTCTCCTGCAGTGAGTCAGTCCCCATAGAGCCCATGTTAAAATGTCCAACTTTACAGCTGCAGTTCCTCCAGTGTCCACTAGAGTCTGTCTCCAGCAGTGAGTCAGTCCCCATAGAGCCCCATGTTAAAATGTCCAACTTTACAGCTGCAGTTCCTCCAGTGTCCACTAGAGTCTGTCTCCTGCAGTGAGTCAGTCCCCATAGAGCCCCATGTTAAAATGTCCAACTTTACAGCTGCAGTTCCTCCAGTGTCCACTAGAGTCTGTCTCCTGCAGTGAGTCAGTCCCCATAGAGCCCCATGTTAAAATGTCCAACTTTACAGCTGCAGTTCCTCCAGTGTCCACTAGAGTCTGTCTCCTGCAGTGAGTCAGTCCTCATAGAGCCCCATGTTAAAATGTCCCAACTTTACAGCTGCAGTTCCTCCAGTGTCCACTAGAGTCTGTCTCCTGCAGTGAGTCAGTCCTCATAGAGCCCCATGTTAAAATGTCCAACTTTACAGCTGCAGTTCCTCCAGTGGCCACTAGAGTCTGTCTCCTGCAGTGAGTCAGTCCCCATAGAGCCCCATGTTAAAATAAACATGTTTACAGCCTGGTACAAAAAACAGTTTGGGTCTCTAGAGCTCATTTCTCTCTTCGCTTGTACGGCCTAAATGTTTATATATCTCACCTGTTTACATGTTATTAATGCTTAAAGTGATGTGGAATTAGGGGGCGTGGTCTCTTTGAGTTTTTTTGGGTAGGTTAGGGCTGTTTGGAAGATTGATCTACGTCCATGTTTTATAAAGTCGGAGGTGTGAGTTTGTGGTGTGTTGTGCCTTTAACAGAGCTGAGCAAGATCAAGTTTTTCTAAATGTATGATGAGTTAAGTTGTGCTCAATTCCTACCTGCAGGAGACCGCAGCTGGGCGGAGCTAGATCGCGTCCGTCCTCTGACTCGTTGTCGCAGCGTGTGGGCGGGGTCAAAGGACGTTGCACTCAGGCCTGAGGTGGCTTGGCTGTCATGGCAATGGAGAGAGTCTGGCTCTGTAGAAACAGTCTGGTCCCAAAGGCCATGGCACTGCGGAGGCGGAGGAGAATGGGAATGGAGGAGTCGTTGTCGTTTAGAGTTGAGTATGTTTTGATAAAACACGAAGCAAAGTTACTTTCGGCATTTCACTTTTAAAGTATTCACAGTATTTGAAAGTATACTTCTTTTAAACTGAGCATGTCCGAGTGTGTACCTTAAGGATGGCGCGATGATAGAAGAGCGCGAGCAGCTGCAGCAGGTCGTACAGGACGTAGCCCTCCTTCTTCTCCACGCCCAGGATATTGGGTGGGTGGAAGGGTTTGGAGCGGTCCAGCTCCAGTTTCTGGTTGAAGGGAAAGAAACCGAACTGGAAAAAGTACTTGATGACGATGGTGACCTAAGGACAGACAGACAACAGGAAGTCAATCTGTTGACTGATCAAGAGTGATTAAGGTCACGGCGGTGGAGTGGTGGGCACCTCTGTGTAGATGATAGCAGTCATCCAGAAGGTCTTACTGGGCCGAGGGACGGACAGCGTGGCCCAGAGAAACACGAGCACAGGAAGTACAAGTGTCAGGCAGCTGGCGGACACCATGTGGTTCAGCACGATGACAAGGTAACACACCGTTTCTGACCTGAGGGAGGGATTGTCTCAGTATCTCAGCAGCTAGCACACACACCTGTTATTTGACGAGTCAGCTTACCTGGCGGCTAAGATGTTGTAGAGGGCATAGGCCAGCTGGAGCAGCTGGTGTTGGTTTCCATAGAAACAGTCTGACACCTCCAGATCCTCAGCATAGAATGTCCTGAAACAGAGAGTGAAGCGTGAACATCAGCAGGATGAAGGTGATCGTTCCCCTGGACTCACCTGTGACTTACCTGTTCCTCAGCAGCTCACTGGCTGTCAGTTCCTGAGTGCGAGAGGCAGAGTCAGACAGGAAGTCACACCTCTCCCCCCTCCTCCTCCCACGCTCCTCCTCCTGCAGCTCCAGATTGAGAGCAAGGCAGTAAGATGGGGAGAGGACGAGAGAGGAAGGGGAGGTTGGGGAGGAGATGGGGGAGTTACCAATGAAGGTTTGAGTCCGCTGAGTGTCAACAGGAAGTGGCTGGCCTGAATCTTCCGTGCTGTACAAACAGACAGAGACAATTACTGATACCATATTACTGAATTAATGCTAAGCTAATGCTAACCTAATCTTCAACTGACCAAACACCAATCAAAGTGGCAATCTTAAAATGCTAAGATGCTAACACCTTTAGCTGTACGTCAGGGTTCTTCATGAACACCAACCTGTGCGTCCGACTCATCGTCTCTCCTTCTGACGAGGACCATGAAGATTTGACTCTTTCCATCCTGCACAGTTTGGGTCGCCATCGGTTAGTCACAAGGCATTCTGGGTAACCTTCACCTTGAACAGGTGGGTTGCCCTCTGAACTTTCTAATCTCTCTACTCTAACTCCTGACAATTGGCCCTCTCCTGTTTCGTTTTGTGGGTCATTTCCTCCTGATACTGGGTCAGGTTCAGGTTCAGGTTCAGGTTCAGTTTCAGGTGTAGTTTTACCTTGACTGTCGCTTCCTGACTCTAGTTCTGGTTTTGGACCTCCTCCTGATGCTGATTCAGATTCAGGTTCAGGTTTAAGTGCAGAATAATCTCCTGGATTCATTACTTTGTCTGTATCCGGACTCACTCCTCCCCCACCCTCCTCTCCTCCCTCTTCTGCCTCTCTTCCTGCTGAGGTTTCCCCTGCAGCCTCATGGGTAATGGAGTCCAGACCAGACTCTGTGGAGCTGTGTATCATCTGTTCTTGGTAGTAGAGGTGGATGGCATCTCTGCTGGGAACAAGACCCTGAACAAACAAACGAACCATCACGACACAGGAAACAGCTCCTACACCTTTGTTGTAGTTTATGATATCCATCTCCATCCTGGTTGTAGTTCTATAATTTCCGCCTGCTGTACCTGCTTAGCCTGCTGCATTAGCATGCAGCGCTCGATGCGGAGAACAGCTGAGATATCGATGTGTTCCTGACACAGACCGCTGAGCCAGGTGGTCAGAGAGTCCAGCAGAGCCGACAGCAGAACCCAACAGAACCTCAGCGTGTTGGAGAACCGACGCAGCACGGTGTCTGAAACACACGGGTCACCTGGTGTTAAACATCTCCATCGTGGGTCAACATTTCCATGTGAAGATTAGACTCAGTTCTTTACTTAATAAAAGTGAAACCATTTAGAATCCGTTCCAAACCTTTACTTCAACATTTCATTTGGCTGCCGTTAGTGAACACCATTTCCCATGGACCCTTGAACACAGCCTGAACAACAGCTTCAGAGGAGACTTTTAATATGTTTTGATATCAAACGGATGTTGTCATCAATCACACTCAAGAACAATGGAGTTATTTCTAACACAGTTGATTATTTACATTATTCTTTATTTATGTTTCATAAGCTTCACTGCCTTTTGGATGTTTTATTTGAAATGTGTGTGTGCTATGATGCTGCTGTGTATGTGAAGTGTTTAAACACTCCTTTGACACAAACTTAGTTCCTAACATAAAATTAAAATAAAGCTATTTGAAATCAATCAAACAGGCTAACAGGCTGAGAGTCCTCGTTCTGTTGGAACTAAATTTGCATCCTCCTACCTGGTTCCTCCTCTTCCTCCTTTTGCTCCTCCTCCTGCTCCTCCCCCTGGTTCTCCTCTGTGACTTCTATGAGTCCAGCAGCTGCAGAGGGGAGGAGTCATTGTTAGCTGGTTCAGGTTAAAGCTGTATGCAGATGACGCTGTTCTCTTAATGACCTTTTAAGGAAACCATGAAGTCTGGACTCTCGCTTTGACTCCCTGTAGTCACAGAGAAACGTTTGAATGTCGAGTAGATCTTTTTATTTAATCTCTCATCTGCAAAGATTCTTCTGGTGGAAAGCGGAGTGATTTGAGCTAAATGTGAGGGTGATGGGCGTAGTATGGGGGGGGGTACTATACAGGGCCCCAGGGCCCCAATGGAGGAAGGGGCCCTTCAATAAATCTGTTTTTTTGGTTTGGATTTGTTTCTCTTTACGACAGAACTATCAGAGTAAAGGTAAAATTGGACTATTAAATGAACATGATTCAGACGTCATCCCACCCACCTCCATCTTGCTCACCTCCTCGGGGCTCCTTCTTCCTGTTCCTTGGTTCAGAGGAAGTTTTCTTCCACAGTTTCTTTTGGTTGATGCGCGCTCTCATAGCTGTTCTGGAGTCTGTAATCCAGGCGTGATAGACAAACTGGCAAACAGACAAAGATGACATCACATGGTATTTCACCTTGACAGACTTGGATCCTGTTTGTGCACAGATCTGTCTGAGGCTGCTCCACCACAGCAGCCACAATCTACACATCTGTCAGACCACCACAGCAGCTACAATCTACACATCTGTCAGACCACCACAGCAGCTACAATCTACACATCTGTCAGACCACCATCTACACATCTGTCAGACCACCACAGCAGCTACAATCTACACATCTGTCAGACCACCACAGCAGCCACAATCTACACATCTGTCAGACCACCACAGCAGCTACAATCTACACATCTGTCAGACCACCACAGCAGCTACAATCTACACATCTGTCAGACCACCACAGCAGACACAATCTACACATCTGTCAGACCACCACAGCAGCTACAATCTACACATCTGTCAGACCACCACAGCAGCTACAATCTACACATCTGTCAGACCACCACAGCAGCTACAATCTACACATCTGTCAGACCACCACAGCAGCCACAATCTACACATCTGTCAGACCACCACAGCAGCCACAATCTACACATCTGTCAGACCACCACAGCAGCTACAATCTACACATCTGTCAGACCACCACAGCAGCCACAATCTACACATCTGTCAGACCACCACAGCAGCTACAATCTACACATCTGTCAGACCACCACAGCAGACACAATCTACACATCTGTCAGACCACCACAGCAGCTACAATCTACACATCTG
This sequence comes from Tautogolabrus adspersus, assembly GCA_020745685.1. Classification (NCBI taxonomy): domain Eukaryota; kingdom Metazoa; phylum Chordata; class Actinopteri; order Labriformes; family Labridae; genus Tautogolabrus; species Tautogolabrus adspersus. The sequence goes on along the minus strand of CM036551.1, from coordinate 210,025 downwards.
TCAGACCACCACAGCAGCCACAATCTACACATCTGTCAGACCACCACAGCAGCTACAATCTACACATCTGTCAGACCACCACAGCAGCTACAATCTACACATCTGTCAGACCACCATCTACACATCTGTCAGACCACCACAGCAGCTACAATCTACACATCTGTCAGACCACCACAGCAGCTACAATCTACACATCTGTCAGACCACCACAGCAGCTACAATCTACACATCTGTCAGACCACCACAGCAGCTACAATCTACACATCTGTCAGACCACCACAGCAGCTACAATCTACACATCTGTCAGACCACCACAGCAGCTACAATCTACACATCTGTCAGACCACCACAGCAGCCACAATCTACACATCTGTCAGACCACCACAGCAGCTACAATCTACACATCTGTCAGACCACCACAGCAGCTACAATCTACACATCTGTCAGACCACCACAGCAGCTACAATCTACACATCTGTCAGACCACCACAGCAGCTACAATCTATACATCTGTCAGACCACCACAGCAGCTACAATCTACACATCTGTCAGACCACCACAGCAGACACAATCTACACATCTGTCAGACCACCACAGCAGCTACAATCTACACATCTGTCAGACCACCACAGCAGCTACAATCTACACATCTGTCAGACCACCATCTACACATCTGTCAGACCACCACAGCAGCTACAATCTACACATCTGTCAGACCACCACAGCAGCTACAATCTACACATCTGTCAGACCACCACAGCAGCTACAATCTACACATCTGTCAGACCACCACAGCAGCTACAATCTATACATCTGTCAGACCACCACAGCAGCTACAATCTACACATCTGTAAGACCACCACAGCAGCCACAATCTACACATCTGTCAGACCACCACAGCAGCTACAATCTACACATCTGTCAGACCACCACAGCAGCCACAATCTACACATCTGTCAGACCACCACAGCAGCCACAATCTATACATCTGTCAGACCACCACAGCAGCTACAATCTACACATCTGTCAGACCACCACAGCAGCTACAATCTACACATCTGTAAGACCACCACAGCAGCCACAATCTACACATCTGTCAGACCACCACAGCAGCTACAATCTACACATCTGTCAGACCACCACAGCAGCTACAATCTACACATCTGTCAGACCACCACAGCAGCTACAATCTACACATCTGTCAGACCACCACAGCAGCTACAGTCTACACATCTGTCAGACCACCACAGCAGCTACAATCTACACATCTGTCAGACCACCACAGCAGCTACAATCTACACATCTGTCAGACCACCACAGCAGCCACAATCTACACATCTGTCAGACCACCACAGCAGCCACAATCTACACATCTGTCAGACCACCACAGCAGCTACAATCTACACATCTGTCAGACCACCACAGCAGCTACAATCTACACATCTGTCAGACCACCATCTACACATCTGTCAGACCACCACAGCAGCTACAATCTACACATCTGTCAGACCACCACAGCAGCTACAATCTACACATCTGTCAGACCACCACAGCAGCTACAATCTACACATCTGTAAGACCACCACAGCAGCCACAATCTACACATCTGTCAGACCACCACAGCAGCCACAATCTACACATCTGTCAGACCACCACAGCAGCTACAATCTACACATCTGTCAGACCACCACAGCAGCTACAATCTACACATCTGTCAGACCACCACAGCAGACACAATCTACACATCTGTCAGACCACCACAGCAGCTACAATCTACACATCTGTCAGACCACCACAGCAGCTACAATCTACACATCTGTCAGACCACCACAGCAGCTACAATCTACACATCTGTCAGACCACCACAGCAGCTACAATCTACACATCTGTCAGACCACCACAGCAGCTACAATCTACACATCTGTCAGACCACCACAGCAGCCACAATCTACACATCTGTCAGACCACCACAGCAGCCACAATCTACACATCTGTCAGACCACCACAGCAGCTACAATCTACACATCTGTCAGACCACCACAGCAGCTACAATCTACACATCTGTCAGACCACCACAGCAGCTACAATCTACACATCTGTCAGACCACCACAGCAGACACAATCTACACATCTGTCAGACCACCACAGCAGCTACAATCTACACATCTGTCAGACCACCACAGCAGCCACAATCTACACATCTGTCAGACCACCACAGCAGCCACAATCTACACATCTGTCAGACCACCACAGCAGCTACAATCTACACATCTGTCAGACCACCATCTACACATCTGTCAGACCACCACAGCAGCTACAATCTACACATCTGTCAGACCACCACAGCAGCTACAATCTACACATCTGTCAGACCACCACAGCAGCTACAATCTACACATCTGTCAGACCACCACAGCAGCTACAATCTATACATCTGTCAGACCACCACAGCAGCTACAATCTACACATCTGTCAGACCACCACAGCAGCTACAATCTACACATCTGTCAGACCACCACAGCAGC
>CM036551.1:162500-202500 GCA_020745685.1 Tautogolabrus adspersus | reverse complement strand
TTCAGACGACTCAAAGTGCTTTTACACCACAGGTAACACCTACACGAGTCCATCAGTATTAACTCATCCATTCATACACATTCACTCACTGATGGTAGAGGCTGCTGAGTAAAGAGACCATCAGTATTAACTCATCCATTCATACACATTCACACACTGATGGTAGAGGCTGCTGAGTAAAGAGACCATCAGTATTAACTCATCCATTCATACACATTCACTCACTGATGGTAGAGGCTGCTGAGTAAAGAGACCATCAGTATTAACTCATCCATTCATACACATTCACTCACTGATGGTAGAGGCTGCTGAGTAAAGAGACCATCAGTATTAACTCATCCATTCATACACATCCACACACTGATGGTAGAGGCTGCTGAGTAAAGAGACCATCAGTATTAACTCATCCATTCATACACATTCACACACTGATGGTAGAGGCTGCTGAGTAAAGAGACCATCAGTATTAACTCATCCATTCATACACATTCACACACTGATGGTAGAGACTGCTGAGTAAAGAGTCCATCAGTATTAACTCATCCATTCATACACATTCACTCACTGATGGTAGAGGCTGCTGAGTAAAGAGACCATCAGTATTAACTCATCCATTCAGCCCAAGGACACATCGGACATGTTTCTGCTGCAGCTGGGGATCAAACCCTTGACCTTCCGGTTGAAATACCACGACTCTACCACTGAACCACAGCCGCCCCACAGACACCTATCAAGAGGTAACTCTACAGAACATACTGAGTCTGGAACAGGAAGTAGACACTTGTCACCAGGTAACTTTACAGAACATACTGAGTCTGGAACAGGACAGTGTTTCCCACACAAGGAGGAAACCTGGGCGATAAGGTAACAAGAGTAACAAAACTCCTGTTTAAAAATAAATCCCTCTCAACTCCTGCAGAGACATAAGACGCAGCAAAACCATGAGAGCAGAATCCCATCAGCTTTAGAGAGAGAGAGAGAGAGAGAGAGAGAGAGAGAGAGAGAGAGAGAGAGAAATAAGGTCCACTGTCCGTACACCTCTCTTGTAAATGCAGATTGAGGTGCCTTGCTTGTCATGGGTGGCTTTTAATCATGTTCATGAACAGCTGCTGATGCTGAACTATAAATTACAGAATATCGAGTGGAACTTTTCAAAACGCATGCCTGTGCGCGTGCGTGGATAAATTGAGCCTCAGATTAGAGTAAAAACAAACCAAAAGAAAGTATGTAGGGTTAGGGTAACCCTTTTATGTTACTCACCTGGTGGTCCCAGTGATGAAGATGACAGTGAGGACAAACCAGAACATGTAACTGAAGATGATCACCTTCATCATGTCCAGATAAGACCTGCACAGCCAGAGGTCAGGGGTCAGACAGAGAAACAGGTAAACAGGTCGACAGAGAGGGCGGCGTTTACCTGCACATCATGAAGTCAGGGACCGTACTGAGATGAAGCTGTCTGATTGGATCACAGACCTGTCCTTCATCTTCATCCAGCTCACAGTTGTCTCCTGCGAGGAGCTGAACGGACGCCTCCAGCTCCTCCTCAAACACTTGCAGCTGCAGGGAGGCTCCGAGGAGGAGCATGAAGTCGTCTGAAAGATCAGGAACATATCAACACTGTGAACAAACTTCGATCTAAATATATATTGAAGATGAAATCCAAATGTTCAGGTTTGTAAAATTTGGTCATGAAAACGAAGCCGATGTAGGCCTCGTGCTGACTTGCGTCCGTGGTTGTTTTGCATGCTGCTCTCACCCAGATAAAGGAAACTTCAGTGTGCTGACTTTCTGTCTTTTTCTAAATCCTGTTGCCGTCACGCACCTGAAACTTGATTTAGTGTCCAGTGTGCTCCTTTTTTGCAGTTTTTTTCATCAAAACAATTCAAAGTAAAAATGATGATTTTACTCTTATTTTTCTGGCCTTGTGGTCACTTTCAAATCCACTTCAATGTAGAGAATGAAAACCTGAATGTTATAAGATTAAGATTTACCTTTATTGATCCCCGCAAGGGGAAATTCTGTTTTTACACTCTGTTTTAAGTCATGCAACACACACATAGGCTGATATATACACATGCACAAACAGGATCCTATGGACATGCACTAATGGAGAGATGTCAGAGTGACGGAGCGGCCCACAGCGGGCGCTCCTGAGCTGATGGAGGGGGGGGGATTCGGTGCCTTGCTCAAGGGCACCTCGGCAGTGCTCAGGAGGTGGTCTGGCACCTCTCCAGCTACCAGACCAATTTCCAGATTTGGTCCGCATGGGACTTGAACCAGCGACCCTCCGGTTCCCAACCCAGGTCCCTACGGACTGAGCTACTGCCGCCCCAAATGATTATTTGAATTATGATTTCATATCTGATGTATTTAATCTCTAATAATCTCCGTCACCCTGACACTCAGAATACACGTCAACATCGGTGTATTCATTTAAAGTGGGATTTAAAGAAACAATCCATTTTCACTTTGTAAAGCCGGTATGGATCAGCTCTTTGATAAGTGATTACATGTTAACCCTGCAAAGATATTAGAGAAGTGTCGGAAGTTTTAAAAACAGGTTGTTCCTTTGAGTCTCTTCAGATTTTTCTTCTGAACATGAAGGGAAGCTGAGACAAATGCGGTGATGATGATCTTACAGAGGAGGAAGAGTGGGTTTGGTGGTGTGAGGTGATCAGGGAGGAAGAGCCACTTCACAACATTGGAGTCCACGTTTGAGGATGGAGGTCTCCAAGGATAATCTGAAAATTAAACCCACACAGACTGAAAGCACGAAGAAACCGTTAGCCCAGATTAGCATCAGAACTTCAAACAATGGGGAAACAGTTAGCTTAGCACTTTATAACTTTATAGTTGTAACGTGACGTGTCTTGTAGGCGGCCGCCATGATGAGCCGCCATGATAAACACGAAATGTTGATCGTTGTCAAGGAAACACCGGATGTTACGTCAAAGACCGCTGCATAAGCTAGCGCTAGCTGCTACTGAAAGCTACTGTTCTGTCGCTGTATGTGCTGCTGTGATAAAAACGTCACGTAAATTATACTTGGATACATCGTCAGTACACATATTGTCTTTCTCAGGTCGGTTTCGCCCGTTCGTATTGATTCAACACGGAGTTTGTTCGTTTTCTCCCATAATACCCCGCGAGCCTCGACGTCATCTTTTGTTATTGATTTGATTGAGAGCCCCCTAGTGGCGGATTCTCATACTGTACGTTTAACTAAGTTCAACTGTGTCCTCAACATTTACAGGTTAAAGCCTTCGAGTTAGTACCTGTACAGGTCACATGAACTCTTCAGGTGAGTTAGTACCTGTACAGGTCACATGAACTCTTCAGGTGAGTTAGTACCTGTACAGGTCACATGAACTCTTCAGGTGAGTTAGTACCTGTACAGGTCACATGAACTCTTCAGGTGAGTTAGTACCTGTACAGGTCACATGAACTCTTCAGGTGAGTTAGTACCTGTACAGGTCACATGAACTCTTCAGGTGAGTTAGTACCTGTACAGGTCACATGAACTCTTCAGGTGAGTTAGTACCTGTACAGGTCACATGAACTCTTCAGGTGAGTTAGTACCTGTACAGGTCACATGAACTCTTCAGGTGAGTTAGTACCTGTACAGGTCACATGAACTCTTCAGGTGAGTTAGTACCTGTACAGGTCACATGAACTCTTCAGGTGAGTTAGTACCTTTACATGTCGCCGGAGGGAATCCAATACACACCAGGTACTGGAAACACAACAGCCCTGACAGAAAATAGCAGTACTTAAGCCACACAGAGCTGATGCGCTTCCTGCTGCGCTGTGATAGGACAGTGATGAGGCCGAGGGCTTGACATACAGCAAACAGATCCATCCGTTGACCAATCACGTTTACAGCCAACAGGAAGCAGGTCTGAGGAGAAGAAGAGTTGAGAAGCACTAAACAGAGAAAGTTTAGCTTGATGCTATGCTAATGCTAATATGTGAGCATCTCACCTCAAGCCCAAACTTGTAGAAGAAGTAGTTCAGGAAGTACTTAACACAGCTCATCAGGCTGTCATCTAACTGACGCCTGGTGATGTCATGAAACAAGGTTCTTGTTGAGGGCGGGACTTGGTCATGGCGAAGACGGTCAAGCTCCTGGTGTCGGTAAACCGTCACCTCGAATGCTAGCAGCGCTAACATCATGAGGTTATACTGGAGAGACAAGTTAGCACAATGCTAAGTTGTCAGTGCTAAAATCTTTAGGTTTTAATGAAGGGTTTATGTTAGCATTAAGCTAAGCAAAGAGAGCTTACAGTGCTACAGCACAGTCTGATCAAGGTTAGTTTGGCTGTGATGTCACATCTTACCCTCAGGTAGTCAAGCAGTTTTCCATCTATCTTGCGAAGCCCCACCCACTGGGCAGGGTCAACTGGACCAGAGTACAAAACAGAGTGAGACAGATCTGTGCTGGAGTTACCTGGCTGTAGAGAAGCAGACAGGTGTGACATTGTTACCTGAGTTTCTGTGAGGTCGTTTAAGAACAAAAAGAGATTTCCAGTAAGTGTTGGGACAAAGTGAAAGTGTTTCCATGGTTACCGTGGTGCAGTTGGAGGAGTATCTCATTGGCTGAACTACATTGAGCTGGTACAACATCTTACAGACAGTCAGCACACAGGTCCAGACTGTACACACTCCTGACAGCAGGGGGCGCCAACGCCGGCAGGGAAGAGCCACCGCCACACACAACACGAACAGAAGGTTCAACACACACACCTGCAGAGAGACAGACAGGTTCAACACACACACACATACACACACACCTGCAGATAGTCAGACAGTTCAACACACACACACACACACACACACACACACACACACACACACACACACACACACACACACACACACACACACACACACACACACACACACCTGCAGAAGAGAGACAGACAAGTTTAACACACACACACACACACACACACACACACACACACACACACACACACACACACCTGCAGAGAGACAGACAGGTTCAACACACACACACACACCTGCAGAGAGACAGACAGGTTCAAAACACACACACACACACACCTGCAGAGAGACAGACAGGTTCAACACACACACCTGCAGAGAGACAGACAGGTTCAACACACACACACACACACACACACACACACACACACACACACACACACACACACACACACACACACACACACACACACACACACCTGCAGAGAGAGGCAGACAGGCAAAAAGACAGGCAGACAGACTCTGACCTCTTTCACAGATACCCAGATGATATAGGAGGAGACAATCTTAACGATGTGTAATTCCAGGAACCACCAGAGGAGGTGCTGCAGGTGCTGCAGGGAGAGGAGGAGGCGCACGAAAAGAACAGAGAGACGATCGACCACCAACCTCCAGGAGACTAGGACTGAGAAGAAGAGAGTGCAAGTCTTCCTGTTATTGTTTCAAAGTGGTCATAGTGTGATTGTCACTGTGTTTACCTGTAAGGTGGTCAGACAGGGTTTCCCCATCAAACACACAGGGGTAAATCTCCTGCTCCTCCTTCTCCTCTCCCTTTTTCCACTGCTTCTTTTTCTCCTCCTCTGTCCCACTATCTCCTCCTCTCTTCTCGTCCTCCTTGAAGAGTTGAGGAGATCCACCCAGCGAAAGGTCATAAAGGCTGCCTTCAGAATGGACCAACCTGCAGAGAGAGAGCGCCTCCTCCTGTTAATTTCAATCTACTAGACTATTTTAATTTTTCCCTGAACATGCAATGTAACACCAGTCAAAGGAAAAACAAGCTTTTAAGGACCAGTTGTAGAGGTCTGTGTCTATGTGTTACCTGGTGATGGTGCTGTGTGGTTGTGTTACCTGGTGATGGTGCTGTGTGGTTGTGTTACCTGGTGATGGTGCTGTGTGGTTGTGTTACCTGGTGATGGTGCTGTGTGGTTGTCTTACCTGGTGATGGTGCTGTGTCTATGTCTTACCTGGTGATGGTGCTGTGTGGTTGTCTTACCTGGTGATGGTGCTGTGTGGTTGTGTTACCTGGTGATGGTGCTGTGTGGTTGTGTTACCTGGTGATGGTGCTGTGTGGTTGTGTTACCTGGTGATGGTGCTGTGTGGTTGTGTTACTTGGTGATGGTGATGTGTGGTTGTGTTACCTGGTGATGGTGCTGTGTGGTTGTGTTACTTGGTGATGGTGATGTTTGGTTGTGTTACCTGGTGATGGTGCTGTGTGGTTGTGTTACTTGGTGATGGTGATGTGTGGTTGTGTTACTTGGTGATGGTGATGTGTGGTTGTGTTACCTGGTGATGGTGCTGTGTGGTTGTGTTACTTGGTGATGGTGCTGTGTCTATGTGTTACCTGGTGATGGTGCTGTGTGGTTGTGTTACTTGGTGATGGTGATGTGTGGTTGTGTTACTTGGTGATGGTGATGTGTGGTTGTGTTACCTGGTGATGGTGCTGTGTGGTTGTGTTACCTGGTGATGGTGATGTGTGGTTGTGTTACTTGGTGATGGTGATGTGTGGTTGTGTTACCTGGTGATGGTGCTGTGTGGTTGTGTTACTTGGTGATGGTGATGTTTGGTTGTGTTACCTGGTGATGGTGCTGTGTGGTTGTGTTACCTGGTGATGGTGCTGTGTGGTTGTGTTACCTGGTGATGGTGCTGTGTGGTTGTGTTACTTGGTGATGGTGATGTTTGGTTGTGTTACCTGGTGATGGTGCTGTGTGGTTGTGTTACTTGGTGATGGTGCTGTGTGGTTGTGTTACCTGGTGATGGTGCTGTGTGGTTGTGTTACTTGGTGATGGTGATGTGTGGTTGTGTTACCTGGTGATGGTGCTGTGTGGTTGTGTTACCTGGTGATGGTGCTGTGTGGTTGTGTTACCTGGTGATGGTGCTGTGTGGTTGTGTTACCTGGTGATGGTGCTGTGTGGTTGTGTTACCTGGTGATGGTGCTGTGTGGTTGTGTTACCTGGTGATGGTGCTGTGTGGTTGTGTTACTTGGTGATGGTGATGTTTGGTTGTGTTACCTGGTGATGGTGCTGTGTGGTTGTGTTACTTGGTGATGGTGATGTGTGGTTGTGTTACCTGGTGATGGTGCTGTGTGGTTGTGTTACTTGGTGATGGTGATGTGTGGTTGTGTTACTTGGTGATGGTGATGTTTGGTTGTGTTACCTGGTGATGGTGCTGTGTGGTTGTGTTACTTGGTGATGGTGATGTTTGGTTGTGTTACCTGGTGATGGTGCTGTGTGGTTGTGTTACTTGGTGATGGTGATGTGTGGTTGTGTTACCTGGTGATGGTGCTGTGTGGTTGTGTTACCTGGTGATGGTGCTGTGTGGTTGTGTTACTTGGTGATGGTGATGTGTGGTTGTGTTACCTGGTGATGGTGCTGTTTGGTTGTGTTACCTGGTGATGGTGCTGTGTGGTTGTGTTACTTGGTGATGGTGATGTTTGGTTGTGTTACCTGGTGATGGTGCTGTGTGGTTGTGTTACCTGGTGATGGTGCTGTGTGGTTGTGTTACCTGGTGATGGTGATGTGTGGTTGTGTTACCTGGTGATGGTGCTGTGTCTATGTGTTACCTGGTGATGGTGCTGTGTGGTTGTGTTACCTGGTGATGGTGCTGTGTGGTTGTGTTACCTGGTGATGGTGATGTGTGGTTGTGTTACCTGGTGATGGTGCTGTGTGGTTGTGTTACCTGGTGATGGTGCTGTGTGGTTGTGTTACCTGGTGATGGTGCTGTGTGGTTGTGTTACCTGGTGATGGTGCTGTGTCTATGTGTTACCTGGTGATGGTGCTGTGTGGTTGTGTTACCTGGTGATGGTGATGTGTGGTTGTGTTACCTGGTGATGGTGCTGTGTGGTTGTGTTACCTGGTGATGGTGCTGTGTCTATGTGTTACCTGGTGATGGTGCTGTGTGGTTGTGTTACCTGGTGATGGTGCTGTGTAATTGTGTTACCTGGTGATGGTGATGTGTGGTTGTGTTACCTGGTGATGGTGCTGTGTGGTTGTGTTACCTGGTGATGGTGCTGTGTGGTTGTGTTACCTGGTGATGGTGCTGTGTGGTTGTGTTACCTGGTGATGGTGCTGTGTGGTTGTGTTACCTGGTGATGGTGCTGTGTGGTTGTGTTACCTGGTGATGGTGATGTGTGGTTGTGTTACCTGGTGATGGTGCTGTGTGGTTGTGTTACCTGGTGATGGTGCTGTGTGGTTGTGTTACCTGGTGATGGTGCTGTGTGGTTGTGTTACCTGGTGATGGTGCTGTGTGGTTGTGTTACCTGGTGATGGTGCTGTGTGGTTGTGTTACCTGGTGATGGTGCTGTGTCTATGTGTTACCTGGTGATGGTGCTGTGTGGTTGTGTTACCTGGTGATGGTGCTGTGTGGTTGTGTTACCTGGTGATGGTGCTGTGTCTATGTGTTACCTGGTGATGGTGCTGTGTGGTTGTCTTACCTGGTGATGGTGATGTGTGGTTGTGTTACCTGGTGATGGTGCTGTGTCTATGTGTTACCTGGTGATGGTGCTGTGTGGTTGTCTTACCTGGTGATGGTGATGTGTGGTTGTGTTACCTGGTGATGGTGCTGTGTGGTTGTGTTACCTGGTGATGGTGCTGTGTGGTTGTGTTACCTGGTGATGGTGCTGTGTGGTTGTGTTACCTGGTGATGGTGATGTGTGGTTGTGTTACCTGGTGATGGTGATGTGTGGTTGTGTTACCTGGTGATGGTGCTTTGTAGTTGTGTTACCTGGTGATGGTGATGTGTGGTTGTGTTACCTGGTGATGGTGCTGTGTGGTTGTGTTACCTGGTGATGGTGCTGTGTGGTTGTGTTACCTGGTGATGGTGCTGTGTCTATGTGTTACCTGGTGATGGTGCTGTGTGGTTGTGTTACCTGGTGATGGTGCTGTGTCTATGTGTTACCTGGTGATGGTGCTGTGTGGTTGTGTTACCTGGTGATGGTGCTGTGTGGTTGTGTTACCTGGTGATGGTGCTGTGTCTATGTGTTACCTGGTGATGGTGCTGTGTGGTTGTGTTACTTGGTGATGGTGATGTGTGGTTGTGTTACCTGGTGATGGTGCTGTGTGGTTGTGTTACCTGGTGATGGTGCTTTGTAGTTGTGTTACCTGGTGATGGTGATGTGTGGTTGTGTTACCTGGTGATGGTGCTGTGTGGTTGTGTTACCTGGTGATGGTGCTGTGTGGTTGTCTTACCTGGTGATGGTGCTGTGTCTATGTGTTACCTGGTGATGGTGCTGTGTGGTTGTGTTACCTGGTGATGGTGCTGTGTCTATGTGTTACCTGGTGATGGTGCTGTGTGGTTGTGTTACCTGGTGATGGTGCTGTGTGGTTGTGTTACCTGGTGATGGTGCTGTGTCTATGTGTTACCTGGTGATGGTGCTGTGTGGTTGTGTTACCTGGTGATGGTGATGTGTGGTTGTGTTACCTGGTGATGGTGCTGTGTGGTTGTGTTACCTGGTGATGGTGATGTGTGGTTGTGTTACCTGGTGATGGTGCTGTGTGGTTGTGTTACCTGGTGATGGTGCTGTGTGGTTGTCTTACCTGGTGATGGTGCTGTGTGGTTGTCTTACCTGGTGATGGTGCTGTGTGGTTGTGTTACCTGGTGATGGTGCTGTGTGGTTGTGTTACCTGGTGATGGTGCTGTGTGGTTGTGTTACCTGGTGATGGTGCTGTGTGGTTGTGTTACCTGGTGATGGTGCTGTGTGGTTGTGTTACCTGGTGATGGTGCTGTGTGGTTGTGTTACCTGGTGATGGTGCTGTGTGGTTGTGTTACCTGGTGATGGTGCTGTGTGGTTGTCTTACCTGGTGATGGTGCTGTGTGGTTGTGTTACCTGGTGATGGTGCTGTGTCTATGTGTTACCTGGTGATGGTGCTGTGTTGTTGTGTTACTTGGTGATGGTGCTGTGTTGTTGTGTTACCTGGTGATGGTGCTGTGTGGTTGTGTTACCTGGTGATGGTGCTGTGTGGTTGTCTTACCTGGTGATGGTGCTGTGTGGTTGTGTTACCTGGTGATGGTGCTGTGTGGTTGTCTTACCTGGTGATGGTGATGTGTGGTTGTGTTACCTGGTGATGGTGATGTGTGGTTGTGTTACCTGGTGATGGTGCTTTGTAGTTGTGTTACCTGGTGATGGTGATGTGTGGTTGTGTTACCTGGTGATGGTGCTGTGTGGTTGTGTTACCTGGTGATGGTGATGTGTGGTTGTGTTACCTGGTGATGGTGCTGTGTGGTTGTGTTACCTGGTGATGGTGCTGTGTGGTTGTGTTACCTGGTGATGGTGCTGTGTGGTTGTGTTACCTGGTGATGGTGCTGTGTGGTTGTCTTACCTGGTGATGGTGCTGTGTGGTTGTGTTACCTGGTGATGGTGCTGTGTCTATGTGTTACCTGGTGATGGTGCTGTGTGGTTGTGTTACCTGGTGATGGTGCTGTGTGGTTGTGTTACCTGGTGATGGTGCTGTGTCTATGTGTTACCTGGTGATGGTGCTGTGTGGTTGTCTTACCTGGTGATGGTGCTGTGTGGTTGTGTTACCTGGTGATGGTGCTGTGTCTATGTGTTACCTGGTGATGGTGCTGTGTGGTTGTCTTACCTGGTGATGGTGATGTGTGGTTGTGTTACCTGGTGATGGTGCTGTGTGGTTGTGTTACCTGGTGATGGTGCTGTGTGGTTGTGTTACCTGGTGATGGTGCTGTGTGGTTGTGTTACCTGGTGATGGTGCTGTGTGGTTGTGTTACCTGGTGATGGTGATGTGTGGTTGTGTTACCTGGTGATGGTGCTTTGTAGTTGTGTTACCTGGTGATGGTGATGTGTGGTTGTGTTACCTGGTGATGGTGCTGTGTGGTTGTGTTACCTGGTGATGGTGCTGTGTGGTTGTCTTACCTGGTGATGGTGCTGTGTCTATGTGTTACCTGGTGATGGTGCTGTGTGGTTGTGTTACCTGGTGATGGTGCTGTGTGGTTGTGTTACCTGGTGATGGTGCTGTGTGGTTGTGTTACCTGGTGATGGTGCTGTGTCTATGTGTTACCTGGTGATGGTGCTGTGTGGTTGTGTTACCTGGTGATGGTGCTGTGTGGTTGTGTTACCTGGTGATGGTGCTGTGTGGTTGTGTTACCTGGTGATGGTGCTGTGTGGTTGTCTTACCTGGTGATGGTGCTGTGTGGTTGTCTTACCTGGTGATGGTGCTGTGTGGTTGTGTTACCTGGTGATGGTGCTGTGTGGTTGTGTTACCTGGTGATGGTGCTGTGTGGTTGTGTTACCTGGTGATGGTGCTGTGTGGTTGTGTTACCTGGTGATGGTGCTGTGTCTATGTGTTACCTGGTGATGGTGCTGTGTTGTTGTGTTACTTGGTGATGGTGCTGTGTTGTTGTGTTACCTGGTGATGGTGCTGTGTGGTTGTGTTACCTGGTGATGGTGCTGTGTGGTTGTCTTACCTGGTGATGGTGCTGTGTGGTTGTGTTACCTGGTGATGGTGCTGTGTGGTTGTGTTACCTGGTGATGGTGATGTGTGGTTGTGTTACCTGGTGATGGTGCTGTGTGGTTGTGTTACCTGGTGATGGTGCTGTGTGGTTGTGTTACCTGGTGATGGTGATGTGTGGTTGTGTTACCTGGTGATGGTGCTGTGTGGTTGTGTTACCTGGTGATGGTGCTGTGTGGTTGTCTTACCTGGTGATGGTGCTGTGTCTATGTGTTACCTGGTGATGGTGCTGTGTGGTTGTGTTACCTGGTGATGGTGATGTGTGGTTGTGTTACCTGGTGATGGTGCTTTGTAGTTGTGTTACCTGGTGATGGTGATGTGTGGTTGTGTTACCTGGTGATGGTGCTGTGTGGTTGTGTTACCTGGTGATGGTGCTGTGTGGTTGTCTTACCTGGTGATGGTGCTGTGTCTATGTGTTACCTGGTGATGGTGCTGTGTGGTTGTGTTACCTGGTGATGGTGCTGTGTGGTTGTGTTACCTGGTGATGGTGCTGTGTCTATGTGTTACCTGGTGATGGTGCTGTGTGGTTGTGTTACCTGGTGATGGTGCTGTGTGGTTGTGTTACCTGGTGATGGTGCTGTGTCTATGTGTTACCTGGTGATGGTGCTGTGTGGTTGTGTTACCTGGTGATGGTGCTGTGTGGTTGTGTTACCTGGTGATGGTGCTGTGTCTATGTGTTACCTGGTGATGGTGCTGTGTGGTTGTGTTACCTGGTGATGGTGATGTGTGGTTGTGTTACCTGGTGATGGTGCTGTGTGGTTGTGTTACCTGGTGATGGTGATGTGTGGTTGTGTTACCTGGTGATGGTGCTGTGTGGTTGTGTTACCTGGTGATGGTGCTGTGTGGTTGTGTTACCTGGTGATGGTGCTGTGTGGTTGTGTTACCTGGTGATGGTGCTGTGTGGTTGTGTTACCTGGTGATGGTGCTGTGTGGTTGTGTTACCTGGTGATGGTGCTGTGTCTATGTGTTACCTGGTGATGGTGCTGTGTTGTTGTGTTACTTGGTGATGGTGCTGTGTTGTTGTGTTACCTGGTGATGGTGCTGTGTGGTTGTGTTACCTGGTGATGGTGCTGTGTGGTTGTGTTACCTGGTGATGGTGCTGTGTGGTTGTGTTACCTGGTGATGGTGCTGTGTGGTTGTGTTACCTGGTGATGGTGCTGTGTGGTTGTCTTACCTGGTGATGGTGCTGTGTGGTTGTCTTACCTGGTGATGGTGCTGTGTCTATGTGTTACCTGGTGATGGTGCTGTGTGGTTGTGTTACCTGGTGATGTGTGGTTGTGTTACCTGGTGATGGTGCTGTGTCTATGTGTTACCTGGTGATGGTGCTGTGTGGTTGTCTTACCTGGTGATGGTGCTGTGTCTATGTGTTACCTGGTGATGGTGCTGTGTGGTTGTGTTACCTGGTGATGGTGCTGTGTGGTTGTCTTACCTGGTGATGGTGCTGTGTGGTTATGTTACCTGGTGATGGTGCTGTGTGGTTGTGTTACCTGGTGATGTGTGGTTGTGTTACCTGGTGATGGTGCTGTGTGGTTGTCTTACCTGGTGATGGTGCTGTGTCTATGTGTTACCTGGTGATGGTGCTGTGTGGTTGTGTTACCTGGTGATGGTGCTGTGTGGTTGTGTTACCTGGTGATGGTGCTGTGTGGTTGTCTTACCTGGTGATGGTGCTGTGTGGTTATGTTACCTGGTGATGGTGCTGTGTGGTTGTGTTACCTGGTGATGTGTGGTTGTCTTACCTGGTGATGGTGCTGTGTCTATGTCTTACCTGGTGATGGTGCTGTGTGGTTGTCTTACCTGGTGATGGTGCTGTGTGGTTGTGTTACCTGGTGATGGTGCTGTGTGGTTGTCTTACCTGGTGATGGTGCTGTGTGGTTGTGTTACCTGGTGATGGTGCTGTGTGGTTGTGTTACCTGGTGATGGTGCTGTGTGGTTGTGTTACCTGGTGATGGTGCTGTGTGGTTGTGTTACCTGGTGATGGTGATGTGTGGTTGTGTTACCTGGTGATGGTGATGTGTGGTTGTGTTACCTGGTGATGGTGCTGTGTGGTTGTGTTACCTGGTGATGGTGCTGTGTGGTTGTGTTACCTGGTGATGGTGCTGTGTGGTTGTGTTACCTGGTGATGGTGCTGTGTGGTTGTGTTACTTGGTGATGGTGCTGTGTGGTTGTGTTACCTGGTGATGGTGCTGTGTGGTTGTGTTACCTGGTGATGGTGCTGTGTGGTTGTGTTACCTGGTGATGGTGCTGTGTGGTTGTGTTACTTGGTGATGGTGCTGTGTGGTTGTGTTACCTGGTGATGGTGCTGTGTGGTTGTGTTACCTGGTGATGGTGCTGTGTGGTTGTCTTACCTGGTGATGGTGCTGTGTGGTTGTGTTACCTGGTGATGGTGCTGTGTGGTTGTGTTACCTGGTGATGGTGCTGTGTGGTTGTGTTACCTGGTGATGGTGCTGTGTGGTTGTGTTACCTGGTGATGGTGCTGTGTGGTTGTCTTACCTGGTGATGGTGCTGTGTCTATGTGTTACCTGGTGATGGTGCTGTGTGGTTGTCTTACCTGGTGATGGTGCTGTGTCTATGTGTTACCTGGTGATGGTGCTGTGTGGTTGTGTTACCTGGTGATGGTGCTGTGTGGTTGTGTTACCTGGTGATGGTGCTGTGTCTATGTGTTACCTGGTGATGGTGCTGTGTCTATGTGTTACCTGGTGATGGTGCTGTGTGGTTGTGTTACCTGGTGATGGTGCTGTGTGGTTGTGTTACCTGGTGATGGTGCTGTGTGGTTGTGTTACCTGGTGATGGTGCTGTGTGGTTGTGTTACCTGGTGATGGTGCTGTGTGGTTGTGTTACCTGGTGATGGTGCTGTGTGGTTGTGTTACCTGGTGATGGTGCTGTGTGGTTGTCTTACCTGGTGATGGTGCTGTGTGGTTGTGTTACCTGGTGATGGTGCTGTGTGGTTGTGTTACCTGGTGATGGTGCTGTGTGGTTGTCTTACCTGGTGATGGTGCTGTGTGGTTGTGTTACCTGGTGATGGTGCTGTGTGGTTGTGTTACCTGGTGATGGTGCTGTGTGGTTGTGTTACCTGGTGATGGTGCTGTGTGGTTGTCTTACCTGGTGATGGTGCTGTTGTGTGTGTCCACCACAGTCTTCAGGTCAGTCAGCAGCAGGAAGGGTTCATGGAAGTAATGCAGGTGTACGATGCACACCTGGGGAGTGAAGTTCAGATATTTAACATGTAAGACAGATGCCATTCTGTGGAAATGTTAAAACAGGTTTTGGTACCAGAAGGAACGCAGCAGGGATGAAGATCTTAGTGAAGAGGACAGGAACCGAGAACTTCTCCAAACCAACGTCCTCCAACCTGCAGAGACACATTACAGATGGTGTGTTACACCTGTGTGTACCCGTGTGTACCTGTTACACCTGTGTGTACCTGTAACACCTGTGTGTACCTGTTACATCTGTGTGTACCTATGTGTACCTGTTACACCTGTGTGTACCAGTAAAACCTGTGTGTGCCTGTAACACCTGTGTGTACCTGTTACATCTGTGTGTACCTGTAAAACCTGTGTGTACCTGTAACACCTGTGTGTACCTGTAACACCTGTGTATACCTGTAACACCTGTGTGTACCTGTAACACCTGTGTGTACCTGTAACACCTGTGTGTACCTGTGTGTGCTGAGTCCAGTGTAGTAGCTCCACAGGTAGGGGGATGAGGGGAACTGGAAGGTGTAGACCAGGATGAGAACCAGCATGGAGTAAACAACCACAGCTACCCAGAAACCCCTGAGCAATGCACGCCAACGCTCATAGTTTAACTGCAAAGAGAAACAGACAGGAAGAGACAAACACAAAATAAGACTATAAAGCTCAGGTACATCAGGTGTGAGTGCGTACCTGTTGTATCACTATAAAGCTCAGGTACATCAGGTGTGAGTGCGTGCCTGTTGTATCACTATAAAGTTCAGGTACATCAGGTGTGAGTGCGTACCTGTTGTATCACTATAAAGCTCAGGTACATCAGGTGTGAGTGCGTACCTGTTGTATCACTATAAAGCTCAGGTACATCAGGTGTGAGTGCGTACCTGTTGTATCACTATAAAGTTCAGGTACATCAGGTGTGAGTGCGTGCCTGTTGTATCACTATAAAGCTCAGGTACATCAGGTGTGAGTGCGTACCTGTTGTATCACTATAAAGCTCAGGTACATCAGGTGTGAGTGCGTACCTGTTGTATCACTATAAAGCTCAGGTACATCAGGTGTGAGTGCGTACCTGTTGTATCACTATAAAGCTCAGGTACATCAGGTGTGAGTGCGTACCTGTTGTATCACTATAAAGCTCAGGTACATCAGGTGTGCAGTTGCAGTGTTACCTGGTAGAGGGCGACGCAGCACAGGAACATGACCATGTAGATGACTTTGTAAAGGACCATTTTCCCCTCAAAACTCACGAAGAAGAACATGGTTCCACAAACGTAGATCCAGTATTTAATAAACATCCTGGTAACCACGGCAACTAGGGCCTCCATCCTAACTCCTCCTCCAGCTTGCAGAAGCAGCACCTCCTCATACGACACCTCCTCCTGCTTCTTGTCCTGTAGATGTTCATCCGCCCTCTGCTCCTCTACAGAAGACAGAACCAAAGACAGGTGACCAGTGAGTGAGACAGGTGACAAGTCAGTGAGACACACACACACACACACACACACACACACACACACACACACACACACACACACACACACACACACACACACACACACACACAGTTTCTCTGTTTATTGTATAATTCTTTAAAAGTTCAAAATAGTTTTGGAGAAGTTTTGTAATAAATGTTGTGCTTTGAAAATCAGATTTGTTTGCTCGCTCTTATTTATGATTAGAATTGCATCAGTCAATTTTGAACTGGGTATATCCTGGCTAATGTTTGACGTATACTACTACATCCACTTTAGACGGTGCAGCTCTATTATCTAGAAACGTAGCAGAGTTTATTAGTCCCAAACCTTGACAACAACTTATCAGAGTTCAGACCAGGAGGCAGAGCTGCAGTCTTACACGCTTCTCTGCGCTTCCTAGAAAACCCTCTTCTATCAGATCATTTCTTAGAGTGCGGTCTGTTTGTAAACTGAGCACGCTTCATAACAGTGTGACCGTCACAGTGTTATGAAGCGTGCTCAGTTTACAAACAGGCGGACTCGAGAAATAAAAAAATTAAAAAGGGACGCGCAGTCGAGTCCGCGTCTGCACATCGGAGAACAACACAGAGAGCATGACAGCTACTTCACTGACTTTGCGGCTTATTTTGAGTCACTTTAATCAGATACAGCCGTAAATTCATTAAAAAAATAAAAGAGACGCGCGGTCGCGGTCACAACACAGAGAACATAACAGCTACTTATTTGAGTCATGTTAGTCAGATAACGCAACTCTGGATTTCTCCATAATGAAGGCTGTCAGCGTTGTGTACCCGCGTGCTTGTGCTCGTGCATGAAGTGTACCGTGCCTGAGCACGGAACGGAGCGGTCACACTGGCCAAATGAACTGGACTAGTCATAATAAATATATGAAAGCTTTCCGTCATGCTCGAGCTGCCTATTACTCGTCTCTAATAGAAGGTAGATACCTAGATACCTTTTCAGCACTGTAGCCAGGCTGACAGAGAGTCAGAGCTCCATTGAGCCATGTATTCCTTTAGCCCTCAGCAGTAATGATTTCATGAGCTTTTTTAACCATCAAATATTAAACATTAGAGACTAAATGAGTAACCTACCTTTACCCGGTGCAGATACCTCCGATACGTCAGAAACAGTTCTGAAACCTGATTTTAACCTCGACTGTTTTTCTCCTATTGACCTTTCAGAACTAAACTCAATTATTTCTGCGTCTAAACCGTCAACCTGTCTCTTAGACCCGATCCCAACTAAGCTGTTTAAGGAAGTCTTTCCTTTAGTTAGCAGCTCTATACTAGATATGATCAATATATCTTTAGTGGCAGGTTATGTACCACAGTCATTTAAAGTAGCCGTAATTAAACCGCTTCTTAAAAAGCCTACTCTTGATGCAGGAACTCTAGCTAACTATAGACCTATCTCTAACCTTCCTTTTATCTCAAAGGTCCTGGAGAAAGTGGTAGCTAATCAGTTGTGTGACTGTCTCTTTTTTTTTTATTGTGATGAAGTGAACGAGTACAAAACAAAAATAGACGTTAAAGCTACGGCAAATAAACAAAAACAAGTAAAACACAAATAAATAAAAACAAAATCAAAATACACAAAACATTAACAAAGACAAATACAATGAAAGTAGATATTAAAGACAAGGGATGAGTTGAGGTAGTGTAGAGGAAATGTGTGAATGTGTGTGTGGCAGCGTCATGAATCAAAGAGAGCAGCTGAGTGTGAAGTAACCCTAACCCCGCCCCTTACGGTGCACGGTGGTCCGGTCACCTTTTTATCCAACTTTAACAGTGTCTTTATGAAACACTATTGTGTGTTTTTAAGGAGCTTTTTAAGTATTTTTTAATACCCACAGTCCCCCGAGTGCCCGTGCCCCTCGTAGCGTCCCCCAGAGGACGCTGCGCCCCTTACTAAACCTAACCCTAACCCCGCCCCTTACCTAACCCTAACCCCGCCCCTTACCTAACCATAACCCCGCCCCTTACCTAACCCCGCCCCTAACCTAACCCCGCCCCTTACCTAACCTAACCCTAACACAAAACTGATGAGGAAAAAATATAAAATAAATAATAAGAATAATAATAAAAAAATAAAAAATATGATAATGATGATGTCTGTTGGTAATGATAATATAATTAATGAATTGAAGTAAATAAAATAAATAAATAAAAACAAGGATAGCATGGGTTGTATAATATCTAGTAAGTGGGGGGGGTACATAAAGAGGGCAGGGTATGTTTATTGAGGGATACAGATGTATAAAACATGAAGTGGAGAATAAGGGTGTGCAGGTATTATGTGCGTGGCTTCAGTTTGAGATCAGATTTTTCTGAGATTTAGGTGAAGTGTGAACAGATTCCAGGTTTTTTCAAAGGCTGATCTATTTTTCTTTTTGCCAGCTGTGATTCTTTCTGTTGTGATGTATTCTATAAGTTGGTCCAGTGGGTTATGTGGCAGGCTCTGTTTGACTTCCAGTTCTGGTAGATGATTTTCTTGGCGATACAGAGATGAGTAGTGGGTTTCTTTATTCGGGATGGTGATTTGTGTTGTGTCTCTGAGTTAGCAAAGTGACGGGGACGGGAGGATTCTGCAGCCCAGGATTGTGGAGTTTTTCAGTGACTGGGATCCAGAATGAGTGAACTGGTTGACTAGCTCAAGTGGTGTGAAGATAATCATCAGAGCTACCATGAGTGCATTGTGAACAGATGTCTCTGTTTGCTAAACCCATTGTGAACATTTTGCCGTGAGTGATGTGTATTCTGTGGATGGTTTTGTATAAGTTGTACATTTGTATTATCGTTCATAGAGAAGATGCTGTTATTGATTTGTGTCTAGACGTCGGGGTCAGGTCCTTTTCCCAGTTAGATGTTGGGAGTGTGACGGAGGTTGTTGATTTATAAGTTTATAAAGTTTAGAGATGAGTTTTTTTGAGTTAGTGATTTTCATGATGTTTTCACTTAGTGGAGAAGGTTGTAGATCGTTGTTGATAATATTCATTTTGATTTTAATTGTTGATACTGAAGGAACTGGTCCCTCCCGACTCCGTACTTCTGGATTCATTTATTCAATGATATGAACGGATTATTTTGAAATAGGCGATCGAGGTGAGTGATTCCTTTTTGTTGCCATGAAGGGAAGTAGATGGGGGTGTTGTGTAACTGGAAGTCTGGATTATGTCATATTGGGGTGTATCTGCATGGTGCTAGTGGTGACTTGGTGATCTTAAGGGTTTTCCAGCAGGCTGCCAGAGTTGAGGAGACGGTGATGGTTTGGTAATATTCCAGTTTCTTAATTGATTGTGGTAGGAAGGGAAGGTCTGCAATTGAGGTAGTTTTAAATGGATTTTGTTCCAGCTCCATTGGTTGTTGTGTTTTTCCTTTTGAGTCCATTTGAATAAATATTGTAATTGGTTTGACAGATAGTAGTAGAGGAAGTTTGGTGCTGCTAGGCCGCCATGTGACTTATGGTTTTGTTTTTAGTGAGATTCTATCTTTTTAGTTTTTCCAGTAAAATTGGGACGATAATGAGTCTATTGTTTGAAACCATTTGTCAGTGGGAGTGATGGGGAGCATTGAGAATAAGTAATTCATCTGTGGTAGGGTTTTCATTTTAACTGTGGCGATTCGTCCAATGAGAGTAAGTGGTAGTTTAATCCAGCGTTTAAAATCGTCCTCTATTTTCTTTAACAGGGGGGTGTAGTTAAGGTGGAATAACTCTGACAGCCTGGCGGAAATGTTAATGCCGAGGTATTTTATATTTCCAGTGTTGAATGGGAGGGTGGGATCATGGGCTGCAGAATCCCAGGCTCCTTCTGATAGAGGTAAGATAGTTGATTTATTCCAGTTTATTGTATAGTGAGAGACTGAAGAAAACGTGGTAATAATGCTGAAGGTTTCTTGGAGTGACGTTGAAGGGTTCTGTAGGTTTAATAATAAATCATCTGCGTAGAGGCTTATTTTATGTTCTGCTTGTTCACTGTAGATTCCTTTAATGTTATTGTTCTGTCTTATTGCTGCTGCGAGTGGTTCGATAAAAACTGTAAATAGAGATGGAGAGAGTGGGCATCCTTGTCTGGTCCCTTGGTGTAGTGTGAAGTTCAGTGAAGTGATCCCATTTGTGGTTATTGTGGCCCTCGGTGATGTGTACAGTGTTCTCACCCAGTGGATGAACGACTCTGGTTTTGTCCTGTTTTTGTTGTGATGTGTTGATAAGATTGAAAAGCCTACGGATGTTGTCTGAAGCGTGTCTGTTTTTGATGAAGCCAGTTTGGTCGGGGTGAATTATCATTGGAATGACTGTCTCTATTCTTGTTGTTAGTGTTTTTGTAATAACTTTTAGATCCGTGTTGATTAGTGAGAGGGGGCGGTAGCTGGAGGGGTGAGTTGGGTCCTTATTGGGTTTTAAAAGTAGTGTCATTACAGCAGTGTTCATGTGTGTGGGTATGTTGGAGGTCGCTTTGATTTCTGTTGTTACTCTAAGAAATAGTGGTGATAATAAGTCCCAAAAATGTTTGTAAAATTCTGCAGGAAGTCCGTCTGGTCCAGGAGATTTATTGTTTGGCATTTATGCAGGGCTTTGTGCAGTTCTTCAGTGGTGAGGGGTGCATCTAAAAAGTTGGCTTGTTCGGTAGGCAGGGTTGGTAGTTCCAGGTTGTTTAGGAAGGTGTCTATTTGTGATTGGTCTGGTTCATGATCCGGGGAGTAAAGGTTGCTGTAAAATGTATAAATACTTTATTTATATCTTCTGGGTTATGGGTGATGGTGCCGTCAGGGTTCAGTATAGATGGGATGTTTGCTTTTTCCTTTTTGAATTGTAGAAGGTTAGCCAGGTATTTGCTTGATTTGTTACTGTATTGAAACTTTTCATATTTGAGCTGTTGGATAATGAACTGGGTTTTTTATGTATGATACTTTCCAGTTGGCGTTTAAGTTGATTCAGTTCAGTTTGTGTGTTCACTGGGGTTATCGTTATGTAGTCTTGTTAAATGTTTGATTTGTGTGTCTAGATCAGCTTCTTGTTTTTGCTTGTGTGATGAGTATGATATTATTATTCCTCTTATTACTGTTTTGCCTGTTTCCCATAAGAGTGATGGTGAAATGTTTGGAGAGTCGTTCATCTCCAGACAGAATGCCCACTCTCTCCTGAGCAATGAGATGAAATCAGGGTCTTGTAAAAGTGATGTGTTAAATCTTGTGGGCGGTTTGATGTGTGATTGGATGTTTATTGATAGGGAGACAGGAGCGTGATCACTGATTATGATTGGATAAATTGTGTTTTCTCTAATGTGTCGGGAGAGTGAATTACTTATGAGGAAGAAATCTATTCAGGAGGAAGATTGATGGAGGGGGGAAATAAGAATATTCTCTGGATGATGGTTTCTCATTCTCCAACTATCGCCAAGTCCAAGTCCCTTCATGTATTGCTGTATTATTTCAGTGGAGTGCCAGATTGTTGAGTTAGCAGGGGTGCTCGAGCGGTCAGTTGTGGGGTTGATGACGGTATTGAAGTCTCCAGCTATGATGATGTTGGATGAGTTGTTTAGTAGTGAGAAGAAATTGTGGAAAAAGGATGGGTCATCGTTGTTGGGGCCGTAAATGTTAGCAGGTGTGAATGTTGTGTGGTTTATAGATCCATTAATAAATCTTCATCTGGGTCAGTGAGAGATGAGCTATGTGTGAATGGGATGTTTTTATTTACTAGGACTGAGACGCCTCTTTAATACTGTTGAATGGTGATGAATATATTTGAGTGAATTGTTTAAAGTTGAGGTGTTGTATTTCTGAGTGTGTGAGGTGGGTTTCCTGTAAAAAACATATATCAGCCTTTCATTTTATGAGATGATTTATTATTTTGATTCTACGTACATTCCATGTTACCAAGTTAAGTGGGTGCATTGTGTGTTATGTGTATTATGCTATGTTTTGTTCTGAATGGAGAAGAGGAAGGGGGTGGGTAGGGGGAGAAAGGGGTGGGGGTGGGGGGCGATTGAGGGTGACTGCGTTACTGCCTGATGCTGTCTGTATAAACAGGTATTACACAAATACAAAGAAACATACACATGACAGGACACGGAAGAGTTAAGAGTGAGAGGTGAAGACACAAAAGAAAAAACACAATCTGCTGCATAGATGAAAGAAGGGAGAAAAGTAGAGGGGGGTCATAGGTGGGTCAGGGTGTCGGGTCTGAGTCGGGTATGAGTAAAATTCTATGGATGTTTGAGTTTGTTTAGTTCAGTTCATTCAGAAGAGCCAAGGTGTAGTTTTCGTGCTGTGGAATAGTTGTCCGTCAATATACAGTTTGTCAGCGACCAAAGATGCACGTTCGTTGTTGTTCCTGTTTACTTTGAGAATGGGGTACAGTATTTTCCGGCGTTCATTTATTTTTTTGGGGTATTGGTCGTTCATTCCGAAGGATGTTCCTTTGAGTTCCCTTCCCTTTTTTTTAACCTGTTCTTTTTGCTGGAAGTGTTCAAATTTTGCGATAATTGGTCTGGGTCCTTTGTCTGATGATCTGCCGAGGCGGTGAGTTCTGTGGACTGTGATGTTTTTGACGGTGTCGGCTGGTATTTTTAGCTGAGCTGTCATGAAGTTTTTGATGAGACTCCGGATTGTCGGGTGTTTGTTCTGGGATTCCTGAGAAGATGAGGTTGTCGCGCATAGAACGGGTTTGTATGTCCAGCATGGTTTCTTTTAACAGTTTATTTTCTTTAGCAACGGCATGCATTTGTTCATTGAGGGCTTCGACGGAGGTTTGTAAGCCCTGGTTTGAGATCTGTAATGTGACGATGTTTTGATGAGGGAACTCCAGGCTATTGTGGATGTCTTTAATTTCTTCGTGCAGTGATATCAAGAGATCTAGTTTTTTATTGATGCCCGCCAGCGCACTAACCTCTATTTCCGTTGTTTGTAGATCGTCCGTGTTTGTAGAGGAGTCTGTCTTTTTGCGTTTGTTGTGGTCTGTAGAGGAGTCTGTCTTTTTGCGTTTGTTGTGGTTTGTAGAGGAGTCTGTCTTTTTGCGTTTGTTGGGGTTTGTTGTGTCCGGGTCCATGGTTTGCAGCCGGTAGTGATGATGATCGATGTACGCCTCGAGGTCTGTTAAGTCCTCCACTGTGAAGATCTTACAATCCGGGTAAACGGGATGTGGATGTTGATGATTTTAAGTGACTTCGGTTCCTTTGATTTTACTTTTAGATTTAAATTATGATCGGAATGACAGAAATCCGTTCCGCTCGTTGTGCTTTCTCAGCGTCAGGGCGCCGCCATGTTGAATCTCGCTTCGTCTGACTCTCGCGATACACGCAGTCACACGGTCGTCCCCCTCTCTCACACCCTCTCCCCTTCTCTCACAAGTCAAAGTTGTGTGACTTTCTCCATGACAACAGTTTATTTGAGGAGTTTCAGTCAGGATTTAGAGCCCACCATAGCACTGAGACTGCTCTAGTTAAGGATCAGTGCTTGGACCGATTCTCTTTACATTATATATGCTTCCTCTGGGTAATATTATGAGGAAACACTCCATACATTTTCATTGTTATGCAGATGATACTCAGCTATACGTATCAATGAAGCCAGATGACACCAATCAGTTATGTACACTAGAAGCTTGCCTTAAGGACATTAGGACTTGGATGACCAGAAACTTTTTGTTGCTTAACTCAGACAAGACTGAAGTTATTGTGCTTGGACCTAAGAACCTCAGAGAGACTTTTTCTAATGATACAACTGCCCTTAATGGCATCAGCGTGGCATCTAGCACCACTGTTAGGAATCTAGGAGTTTTATTTGATCAAGATATGTCCTTTAACTCTCACATAAAACACATTTCAAGGACAGCTTATTTTAACCTTCGTAATGTCAAGTCAAGTCACATTTATTTATAAAGCACATTTAAAAACAGTAACAGCTGACCAAAGTGCTGTACAATGCATTAAATGCATATATCTAAGATCAGGCAGATCCTGTCGCAAAACAATGCAGAAAAACTAGTTCATGCATTTGTTACCTCCAGGTTGGATTACTGTAATTCTCTTTTATCAGGGTGCTCTGGTAAATCTCTAAAGACTCTTCAACTAGTCCAAAATGCTGCAGCTCGAGTTCTGACTAGAACTAGGAAAAGGGACCACATTACTCCTGTATTGGCTTCTCTGCACTGGCTCCCTATAAAATCTAGAATAGAATTTAAAATCCTTCTTCTCACTTACAAACCTCTAAATGGTCAGGCACCATCTTATCTTAAAGAGCTAATAGTGCCGTACTACCTGTCAAGAACATTACGCTCCCAGAATGCAGGCCTGCTCGTGGTACCTACGGTCTCTAAATGTACTATGGGAGGTAGAGCCTTCAGTTATCAGGCCTGCTCGTGGTACCTACAGTCTCTAAATGTACTACGGGAGGTAGAGCCTTCAGTTATCAGGCCTGCTCGTGGTACCTACAGTCTCTAAATGTACTATGGGAGGTAGAGCCTTCAGTTATCAGGCCTGCTCGTGGTACCTACGGTCTCTAAATGTACTATGGGAGGTAGAGCCTTCAGTTATCAGGCCTGCTCGTGGTACCTACGGTCTCTAAATGTACTATGGGAGGTAGAGCCTTCAGTTATCAGGCCTGCTCGTGGTACCTACGGTCTCTAAATGTACTATGGGAGGTAGAGCCTTCAGTTATCAGGCCTGCTCGTGGTACCTACGGTCTCTAAATGTACTATGGGAGGTAGAGCCTTCAGTTATCAGGCCTGCTCGAGGTACCTACGGTCTCTAAATGTACTATGGGAGGTAGAGCCTTCAGTTATCAGGCCTGCTCGTGGTACCTACAGTCTCTAAATGTACTATGGGAGGTAGAGCCTTCAGTTATCAGACCTGCTCGTGGTACCTACAGTCTCTAAATGTACTATGGGAGGTAGAGCCTTCAGTTATCAGGCCTGCTCGTGGTACCTACAGTCTCTAAATGTACTATGGGAGGTAGAGCCTTCAGTTATCAGGCCTGCTCGTGGTACCTACAGTCTCTAAATGTACTATGGGAGGTAGAGCCTTCAGTTATCAGGCCTGCTCGTGGTACCTACGGTCTCTAAATGTACTATGGGAGGTAGAGCCTTCAGTTATCAGGCCTGCTCGTGGTACCTACGGTCTCTAAATGTACTATGGGAGGTAGAGCCTTCAGTTATCAGGCCTGCTCGTGGTACCTACAGTCTCTAAATGTACTATGGGAGGTAGAGCCTTCAGTTATCAGGCCTGCTCGTGGTACCTACGGTCTCTAAATGTACTATGGGAGGTAGAGCCTTCAGTTATCAGGCCTGCTCGTGGTACCGACAGTCTCTAAATGTACTATGGGAGGTAGAGCCTTCAGTTATCAGGCCTGCTCGTGGTACCGACAGTCTCTAAATGTACTATGGGAGGTAGAGCCTTCAGTTATCAGGCGCCGCTCCTCTGGAATCATCTACCAGTCGGGGTCCGGGGGGCAGACACACTCTGTACTTTCAAGAATTGCCTTGAAACTTTTCTTTTTGATAAATCTTATAGTTTGGGCTGGCACAGGTACAGACCAGCTCATAGTTATGCTGCTATAGGCCTAGACTACCGGAACTGGCACCTTGAACTCTTATCTCTCTCTCTTTCTTTCCCTCTTTCTCTCTCTCTCTGCATTCATATCATATTACTGCATGTCACTATCTTTAAATCCCAGTTACTAACCACTCCTTTTTCTGGGAGCTCCTGAGCTCTCTTAGGTTCCTCGGGAATGTTGGTGAGGATGGCCTGCCCGAACAACCAATTCCCCCCTCCCATCCTATCCTTCTTCCTGTATCTTATTCCATCTCCCCCTATCCCATTTCCAAGCCCAGCGCAGTTTAGCAGATGGCTGTTCCGTCATGAGCCCAGATTTGCCGAAGATTTCTGACCGTTAAAGGGAGTTTTTTCTTGCCACGCTATGACAGATTAAGCTGGGTCCTTGTAATATAGCAATAAGTAAGGTCTTTTACCTGCTTTTTGTAACATAACAATGAGCATGGTCTTTTTACCTGCTCTTTGTAATATTAATAGACAAAGAGTAAGGTCCTTTACCTGCTTTTTGTAAAGTGTCTCGAGATAACACATGTTATAAATTGACGCTATACAAATAAAGATTGATTGATTGATTGAAGTCAGTGAGACAGGTGACCAGTGAGTGAGACAGGTGACCGTCAGACACACAGGTGACCAGTCAGCAGGCTCTTTTACACAGTACCTGTGTACCCAAAGAGGAGTGTAAAATGATGCCTGTCAGGTGATTGTGTAGAATGACGCCTGTCAGGTGATTGTGTAGAATGATGCCTGTCAGGTGATTGTGGAGAATGATACCTGTCAGGTGAATGATGCCTGTCAGGTGATTGTGTAGAAGGATGCCTGTCAGGTGATTGTGTAGAATGATGCCTGTCAGGTGATTGTGTAGAATGATGCCTGTCAGGTGATTGTGTAGAATGATGCCTGTCAGGTGATTGTGTAGAATGATACCTGTCAGGTGATTGTGTAGAATGATGCCTGTCAGGTGATTGTGTAGAATGATGCCTGTCAGGTGATTGTGTAGAATGATGCCTGTCAGGTGATTGTGTAGAATGATACCTGTCAGGTGATTGTGTAGAATGACGCCTGTCAGGTGATTGTGTAGAATGACGCCTGTCAGGTGATTGTGTAGAATGACGCCTGTCAGGTGATTGTGTAGAATGACGCCTGTCAGGTGATTGTGTAGAATGATGCCTGTCAGGTGATTGTGTAGAATGATGCCTGTCAGGTGATTGTGTAGAATGACGCCTGTCAGGTGATTGTGTAGAATGACGCCTGTCAGGTGATTGTGGAGAATGACGCCTGTCAGGTGATTGTGTAGAATGACGCCTGTCAGGTGATTGTGGAGAATGACGCCTGTCAGGTGATTGTGTAGAATGACGCCTGTCAGGTGATTGTGTAGAATGATGCCTGTCAGGTGATTGTGGAGAATGATGCCTGTCAGGTGATTGTGTAGAATGACGCCTGTCAGGTGATTGTGTAGAATGACGCCTGTCAGGTGATTGTGTAGAATGACGCCTGTCAGGTGATTGTGGAGAATGATGCCTGTCAGGTGATTGCGTAGAATGACGCCTGTCAGGTGATTGCGTAGAATGATGCCTGTCAGGTGATTGTGTAGAATGATGCCTGTCAGGTGATTGTGTAGAATGACGCCTGTCAGGTGATTGTGGAGAATGATGCCTGTCAGGTGATTGCGTAGAATGACGCCTGTCAGGTGATTGCGTAGAATGACGCCTGTCAGGTGATTGCGTAGAATGACGCCTGTCAGGTGATTGCGTAGAATGACGCCTGTCAGGTGATTGTGTAGAATGATGCCTGTCAGGTGATTGTGTAGAATGACGCCTGTCAGGTGATTGTGTAGAATGATGCCTGTCATGTGATTGTGTAGAATGACGCCTGTCAGGTGATTGTGTAGAATGACGCCTGTCAGGTGATTGTGTAGAATGACGCCTGTCAGGTGATTGTGGAGAATGATGCCTGTCAGGTGATTGCGTAGAATGACGCCTGTCAGGTGATTGTGTAGAATGACGCCTGTCAGGTGATTGTGTAGAATGACGCCTGTCAGGTGATTGTGTAGAATGACGCCTGTCAGGTGATTGTGTAGAATGATGCCTGTCAGGTGATTGTGTAGAATGATGCCTGTCAGGTGATTGCGTAGAATGACGCCTGTCAGGTGATTGTGTAGAATGACGCCTGTCAGGTGATT
Organism: Tautogolabrus adspersus; assembly: GCA_020745685.1. Classification (NCBI taxonomy): domain Eukaryota; kingdom Metazoa; phylum Chordata; class Actinopteri; order Labriformes; family Labridae; genus Tautogolabrus; species Tautogolabrus adspersus. The sequence goes on along the minus strand of CM036551.1, from coordinate 174,631 downwards.
GTGTAGAATGATGCCTGTCAGGTGATTGTGTAGAATGACGCCTGTCAGGTGATTGTGTAGAATGACGCCTGTCAGGTGATTGTGTAGAATGACGCCTGTCAGGTGATTGTGTAGAATGATACCTGTCAGGTGATTGTGTAGAATGATACCTGTCAGGTGATTGTGTAGAATGATACCTGACAGGTGATTGTGTAGAATGATACCTGTCAGGTGATTGTGTAGAATGATACCTGTCAGGTGATTGTGTAGAATGATACCTGTCAGGTGATTGTGTAGAATGATACCTGTCAGGTGAATGATGCCTGTCAGGTGATTGTGGAGAATGATGCCTGTCAGGTGATTGCGTAGAATGACGCCTGTCAGGTGATTGTGTAGAATGATACCTGTCAGGTGATTGTGTAGAATGACGCCTGTCAGGTGATTGTGTAGAATGATACCTGTCAGGTGATTGTGTAGAATGATACCTGTCAGGTGATTGTGTAGAATGATACCTGTCAGGTGATTGTGTAGAATGATACCTGTCAGGTGAATGATGCCTGTCAGGTGATTGTGGAGAATGATGCCTGTCAGGTGATTGCGTAGAATGACGCCTGTCAGGTGATTGTGTAGAATGACGCCTGTCAGGTGATTGTGTAGAATGATGCCTGTCAGGTGATTGTGGAGAATGACGCCTGTCAGGTGATTGTGTAGAATGATACCTGTCAGGTGAATGATGCCTGTCAGGTGATTGTGTAGAATGATGCCTGTCAGGTGATTGTGTAGAATGATGCCTGTCAGGTGATTGTGTAGAATGATGCCTGTCAGGTGATTGTGTAGAATGATGCCTGTCAGGTGATTGTGTAGAATGATGCCTGTCAGGTGATTGTGTAGAATGACGCCTGTCAGGTGATTGTGTAGAATGATGCCTGTCAGGTGATTGTGTAGAATGACGCCTGTCAGGTGATTGTGTAGAATGACGCCTGTCAGGTGATTGTGTAGAATGACGCCTGTCAGGTGATTGTGTAGAATGACGCCTGTCAGGTGATTGTGTAGAATGATGCCTGTCAGGTGATTGTGTAGAATGACGCCTGTCAGGTGATTGTGTAGAATGATGCCTGTCAGGTGATTGTGTAGAATGATGCCTGTCAGGTGATTGTGGAGAATGATGCCTGTCAGGTGATTGTGTAGAATGACGCCTGTCAGGTGATTGTGTAGAATGATGCCTGTCAGGTGATTGTGTAGAATGATGCCTGTCAGGTGATTGTGGAGAATGATGCCTGTCAGGTGATTGTGGATAATGATGCCTGTCAGGTGATTGTGTAGAATGATGCCTGTCAGGTGATTGTGGATAATGATGCCTGTCAGGTGATTGTGGAGAATGATGCCTGTCAGGTGATTGTGGATAATGATGCCTGTCAGGTGATTGTGGAGAATGATGCCTGTCAGGTGATTGTGGAGAATGATGCCTGTCAGGTGATTGTGGAGAATGATGCCTGTCAGGTGATTGTGGATAATGATGCCTGTCAGGTGATTGTGGATAATGATGCCTGTCAGGTGATTGTGATTGGGACAAATGAATGGTCAGTGAGATGACACAGGTGTCTTACCCTCTAGGTGGACAGTGATGGTAGCCAGCTGGTTGTCCATCTGTCCAGCTATCTGCCTGTCTGTCTTCTCAGTCATCGCCTGACGTAGCAGCAGCCAGAAGCTCAGCAGACACAACAACTGTGACCAAAACAGAACGACTGGTTACACCCAACACACGATCACACTTTCAATTTAGACACTCAGAGGTAAGGTATGTGTGGAGGGGGGGGTTGTTTTTTTTCCACCATGGTCGTTAAGGCGGAGGGCACGTGTTTTAAGGCAGCCTTAACAATAAAGTGCTGTGGGCAACCCTGAGTACTGGAGTAGGAGCAGCTGTAGTGATAAGCTGTTTTCACATATGCACTCCGGATCATTTCTAGATAATTACGGGAGGACTGTTCCGGAGATTCTCCCGACCTAGCTGTTCACATATGCACCTCACAGCTGGGAGACTATCCCTGTCAGACGGGAGGGGGGGCGAGGGATTTCCTTGGGTAAGATGTGACGTAAAAAACAACGTGGAAGTAGTGTAATAAGCAACAGAGTCCACTATAGGACGCTATAATGAGAATATCTGTCTTTATATCAATGCTACGTCTAGTTCAACAGAATGACATCCACAAAGAGCGGAGAACATATTGGCGAACAGAAAACATAATGCAGCCGTTTAATTACGTGCACAGAGATCGTAGTGGTCGTGTGCAGACACTCTATGCACCGTGCAGCAGTAACAGTATAGAAACGTCACTCCCCTACCACAGAGGAGTCAAAGCAGGAGTTACAGGCCTGCTTCGACTGCACTGATTGGAGTGTTGTTGAAGCTGCATCAACAAACCTCAATGAACTCACTGACACTGTGACATCATACATCAGCTTCTGTGAGGACATGTGTGTGCAGACCAGGACTTTCTGCACATACAACAACAACAAGCCCTGGTTTACACCCCAACTCAGGAAACTGTGTCAGGCCAAGGAGGAAGCCTACAGGAGTGGGGGACTGGGACCTGTTCAAGCAGGCCAGGAACAAACTGATGAAGGCGATCAGGGTAGCTAAGAGGAGCTACACTGAGAAGCTAAAACAAAGCTTCTCAGCTAACGACCCTTCAGAAGTCTGGAAAGGCCTGCGAGAGGTCACCAACTACAGGAAACCCTCCCCCCACCCTGCAGGTAACAATAGACTGGCTGAGGACCTCAACACCTTCTACTGCAGATTTTCTCACCCATTCCCCAGCCCATCAACATCTACCCAACACTCAGACTCTGCTCTACCTGCTACCACAACCCCCTCCCCCTTCCCCTCTGACCCCCCACCTGCACTGACGATCTGTGAAAAGGATGTGTGCCAGCTCCTTCATCACAGGACTCAATGACTACAGGCCCGTTGCCCTGACGTCTGTGGTCATGAAGTCCTTTGAGAGACTGGTGTTGAGCCACCTGAAGGACATCACAGGCCCCCTGCTGGACCCCCTGCAGTTTGCCTATCGGGCAAACAGGTCGGTGGAGGATGCAGTCAACATGGGACTGAACCACGTCCTGCATCACCTCGACTCCCCAGGGACCTATGCCGAATTTTTTGTGTCTGCACAAAAAATTCGGCTGTTGTGTTCACATATACAGCCCCTCCAGGTAATCTCCGGAGTTTTTCAGGAGATTTCCGTATGTGTGAAAAGGGTTCTAGAGTGAACTAAAATAACTAGCAGCAGTAAAAGAAGGGAGCTCACGTACTGAATAACCTTTTCTTAAAGGGACTGTAGGTGCTACTGCTAGTACTTGAAGGAGAAGAAGTAGTAGTGTTAGTAATAGTAAAAGTAGTAGTAGTAGTAGTTGTAGCAGCAGTAGAATTAAAAGTACCTTTGAGGCGAGCTCTCTGCAGGGATCATCTTTTCGGGGGAAACAGTCCAGGAACTTCCTGGACGGGGGGGAAGCTGTACACGTACTGCAGGATGACCAGCAGGTTTCCGTAGGCAACCAGCCAGGGAGATGACATCAGTGTGTATTGTCGCCGCTCTCGCATCATCCAGAGGACACAGGACCAGAGCAGTAGAATACATGTCAGCCAGGACACGTATGTGATGGACCAAGCCATCATGGCAATCAGAGCACAGATGTAACTCTGTTTGAGGAGGAAACTGAACGCCATCGAGGCTGAACTCGTTCTTTCCTCCCCCCTCCTCCTCACCTCCTCTTCATTCTCCTCTTTTTCCTCCCAATCTTCTTCTTCAAATACACAAGTCTCCAACGTGTCTACAGCATGGAACAGAGTGAACCATCAGACCATCAGTTTCCACAATAGCTCAGCTTCAACACACAGGATCAATAGGAACTGGACCTATAAACTGATATGAGTGTTGTCTTAATGATGAGTACATCATGACGAAGATTGATTAGTTAAGCTAGGTGGGACGATTTGCTGTACATCTTTATGTAACCAGGAGAGATGTGTTCCACAGAATTTGACAGAGAAATATCTCAAATAAGTGATGGGGGTGGGGGTGGCTGCTTTTCATCTCCACTATCTTCAGAGCATTAAGCTCTAGATTGTTTTCGCTGCACCAGGTCACCATATGGTCAGCCTCTCACCTGTAGGCAGACTCATCCCCACCAGAGATGAGTCCAATGAGGATTATGTCATCTGCGAACTTGAGGAGCTTGACAGACTGGTGACTGGAGGGGCGGCTGTTGGTGTACAGGGAGAAGAGTAGAGGAGTCCCCACTCCTAAAAGCCACCTCCTTTTCCTGCCTTAACCGTCTGAGTTTAGCTGTGAACCAGGGCTTGTCGTTGTTGTAGCTCACCGTAGTGTGTGATGCTACACATAAGTCCTGGCAGAAGCCAATGTATGACGTCACAGCCTCTGTGTACTCATCCAGACTGTTTGAGGCAGTCCTGAAAACATCCCAGTCAGTACAGTCTAAGCACGCCTTTAATTCTTCCACAGCTTCACTGGTCCACTGCTTTGATGTCCTCACAACAGGCTTACAGAGCTTTAATTTCTGCTTGTATAAAGGGATCAAATGGACCATGACGTGGTCAGAGTGGCCCAGTGCAGCGCGGGGGACGGCGTGATAAGCGTTGCTGACTGTGGTGTAACAGTGATCCAAAACATTTCCCTCTCTGGTCGGACATTTAATAAACTGTCTGTACTTAGGAAGCTCATGACTGAGATTACCTTTGTTAAAATCACCGAGGACAATCACTAAGGAGTCCGGGTTTGTCCGCTCCACACACAGTATCTGGTCGGCGAGAGCGCGCTGTGCCTCCTGCATGTTGGCCTGCGGTGGAATGTAAACACCGACCAGAATGAATGAAGCGAACTCGCGGGGAGAATAAAAAGGTTTACAATGAATGAAAAGAGATTCCAACTCGGGAGAACAGTGCTTTGGGATCACTGTGACATCCGAACACCAGCCACTGTTGACATAGAAACAGATTCCTCCACCCTTGGTTTTGCCTGAAAGTTGTGCCTCCTGATCCGCTCTGAAGAGTTGGAATCCTGCCAGCTGCAGCGCAGAGTCCAGTATCAGTCCACACAGCGCAGAGTCCGGTATCAGTCCACACAGCGCAGAGTCCGGTATCAGTCCACACAGCGCAGAGTCCGGTATCAGTCCACACAGCGCAGAGTCCGGTATCAGTCCACACAGCGCAGAGTCCGGTATCAGTCCACACAGCGCAGAGTCCGGTATCAGTCCACACAGCGCAGAGTCCGGTATCAGTCCACACAGCGCAGAGTCCGGTATCAGTCCACACAGCGCAGAGTCCGGTATCAGTCCACACAGCTCAGAGTCCGGTATCAGTCCACACAGCGCAGAGTCCGGTATCAGTCCACACAGCGCAGAGTCCGGTATCAGTCCACACAGCGCAGAGTCCGGTATCAGTCCACACAGCGCAGAGTCCGGTATCAGTCCACACAGCGCAGAGTCCGGTATCAGTCCACAAAGCGCAGAGTCCGGTATCAGTCCACAAAGCGCAGAGTCCGGTATCAGTCCACACAGCGCAGAGTCCGGTATCAGTCGACACAGCTCAGAGTCCAGTATCAGTCCACACAGCTCAGAGTCCGGTATCAGTCCACACAGCTCAGAGTCCAGTATCAGTCCACACAGCTCAGAGTCCAGTATCAGTCCACACAGCTCAGAGTCCGGTATCAGTCCACACAGCTCAGAGTCCGGTATCAGTCCACAAAGCGCAGAGTCCGGTATCAGTCCACACAGCTCAGAGTCCAGTATCAGTCCACACAGCTCAGAGTCCAGTATCAGTCCACACAGCGCAGAGTCCGGTATCAGTCCACACAGCGCAGAGTCCGGTATCAGTCCACAAAGCGCAGAGTCCGGTATCAGTCCACACAGCGCAGAGTCCGGTATCAGTCCACACAGCTCAGAGTCCAGTATCAGTCCACACAGCGCAGAGTCCGGTATCAGTCCACACAGCGCAGAGTCCGGTATCAGTCCACACAGCTCAGAGTCCAGTATCAGTCCACACAGCGCAGAGTCCGGTATCAGTCCACACAGCGCAGAGTCCGGTATCAGTCCACACAGCTCAGAGTCCAGTATCAGTCCACACAGCTCAGAGTCCAGTATCAGTCCACACAGCGCAGAGTCCGGTATCAGTCCACACAGCTCAGAGTCCAGTATCAGTCCACACAGCTCAGAGTCCAGTATCAGTCCACACAGCTCAGAGTCCAGTATCAGTCCACACAGCGCAGAGTCCGGTATCAGTCCACACAGCGCAGAGTCCGGTATCAGTCCACAAAGCGCAGAGTCCGGTATCAGTCCACACAGCGCAGAGTCCGGTATCAGTCGACACAGCGCAGAGTCCGGTATCAGTCCACACAGCTCAGAGTCCAGTATCAGTCCACACAGCGCAGAGTCCGGTATCAGTCCACACAGCTCAGAGTCCAGTATCAGTCCACACAGCTCAGAGTCCAGTATCAGTCCACACAGCGCAGAGTCCGGTATCAGTCCACACAGCGCAGAGTCCGGTATCAGTCCACACAGCTCAGAGTCCAGTATCAGTCCACACAGCTCAGAGTCCAGTATCAGTCCACACAGCGCAGAGTCCGGTATCAGTCCACACAGCGCAGAGTCCAGTATCAGTCCACACAGCGCAGAGTCCAGTATCAGTCCACACAGCGCAGAGTCCAGTATCAGTCCACACAGCTCAGAGTCCAGTATCAGTCCACACAGCGCAGAGTCCGGTATCAGTCCACACAGCGCAGAGTCCGGTATCAGTCCACACAGCTCAGAGTCCAGTATCAGTCCACACAGCTCAGAGTCCAGTATCAGTCCACACAGCTCAGAGTCCAGTATCAGTCCACACAGCTCAGAGTCCAGTATCAGTCCACACAGCTCAGAGTCCAGTATCAGTCCACACAGCTCAGAGTCCAGTATCAGTCCACACAGCTCAGAGTCCAGTATCAGTCCACACAGCCAAGGGGCGGTGAAACACAAAACACAGGATGTAGATAAGTCTCTGTTTCTTCCCATCAGTAGCTGAAGGTCATTCAGTTTGTTGTATGGTGAAAACAAGTTGGAGAAAAAATGCTTGGTAGGGCAATGCATAGTCCGGGCTGGCAGAGATGCAGCAGACCGAGACCAGTTTCTTCTACAGGGTGTCTGGGCTCTAACCCCTTTAGAGCTAGGTTGAGCAGCTCAGACATCCGAGGGAGCTCAGAGTAGAGAAGGAGAGGAACAAACTAAAGCGGTTCCTTTGTGATCGGGATAGCTCCTGGGTGACTCCCTTAGAAGGTTTTTTGGGTGCATCCTCCTGAGAGGAGACCAAAGGATAGACCCAGAGCTCTCTGGTATGACAATGTCTCCTCTGGTCTGAGTAAGTCTTGTGATCCTTGGGGCGGGGCTGGACAATTTTGCTTATCAAGAGAGGCTTCTGGAAGACCTTTCACAGCTTGCAAACGAAATCCGACCAAGAGAGAACTAATGTATGAACCATGAATGCTGCTGAAATGATCTCAGGAGGCTGTTAGCTGCTGAGATGAGGGGTCGATGTGACCATCTCCAAAAGCTCAGCAGCATATTTTCAAACAGACGATATTTTAAGAAACATTTTCCATATTTTAAAGAAGAGTATCTTAGCGATCCAACAAACATGGAGGGATTCAGATTATACAGATTTCAGCCTGACTCATTCCTCCTCCATCAACGCTCTGAAGCTCTGCTGGAATTCAAACTCACCTGATTGGCTGAGAGAGTACTGAGGCATGGAGGAAACATCCAATCCCAGGGCTGCAGTTTGGCTGAGAGGAGCTAAAGAGTTAGACGGACTGTCATTGGACGACAACAGCACCTGGAGACAAACAGGTGTACTGTAAGCTACTGAGCTAACATGAATTATTCAATTATTATATCATTATATCATTATATCATTTCTGTCAATTAATTACAGACTGTCAGATGTTTCGTGTGCTTACGTCTCTAAGCACGGGGCGATCATGAGCACTCCTCCACAGCTCCCTCCTCCTCTCCGATGTGATGTCACCAGTGACCTCATCACTAAGGTTACTGGTGGCAGTGATAATGTCACAGCTCTGACTGAACGTTGACTCTGATCTCTCAACACCACGCCCCCCATCGCCGTCAATCAGCTGCATAAACATGTGACTTGGGTCAGCCAATGGGAGCATAGGCAACAACTCACCAGCAAAATATCTGCTTCATAAATCATGACATCACGCAGTGACATCACGCAGTGACATCACGCAGTGACATCATGGCTGTTAAATGCTGACATCATGCAGTGACATCATGCAGTGACATCATGGCTGTTATATGCTGACATCATGCAGTGACATCATGGCTGTTATATGCTGACATCATGCAGTGACATCATGGCTGTTATATGCTGACATCATGCAGTGACATCATGCAGTGACATCATGCAGTGACATCATGGCTGTTATATGCTGACATCATGCAGTGACATCATGCAGTGACATCATGCAGTGACATCATGGCTGTTATATGCTGACATCATGCAGTGACATCATGGCTGTTATATGCTGACATCATGCAGTGACATCATGGCTGTTATATGCTGACATCATGCAGTGACATCATGGCTGTTAAATGCTGACATCATGCAGTGACATCATGGCTGTTAAATGCTGACATCATGCAGTGACATCATGCAGTGACATCATGCAGTGACATCATGGCTGTTATATGCTGACATCATGCAGTGACATCATGGCTGTTATATGCTGACATCATGCAGTGACATCATGGCTGTTATATGCTGACATCATGCAGTGACATCATGGCTGTTATATGCTGACATCATGCAGTGACATCATGGCTGTTAAATGCTGACATCATGCAGTGACATCATGCAGTGACATCATGCAGTGACATCATGGCTGTTATATGCTGACATCATGCAGTGACATCATGGCTGTTATATGCTGACATCATGCAGTGACATCATGGCTGTTATATGCTGACATCATGCAGTGACATCATGCAGTGACATCATGGCTGTTAAATGCTGACATCATGCAGTGACATCATGGCTGTTATATGCTGACATCATGCAGTGACATCATGGCTGTTATATGCTGACATCATGCAGTGACATCATGCAGTGACATCATGGCTGTTAAATGCTGACATCATGCAGTGACATCATGGCTGTTATATGCTGACATCATGCAGTGACATCATGCAGTGACATCATGGCTGTTATATGCTGACATCATGCAGTGACATCGTGAGTCATTAAATCAGTCAACGCTAACATCAAATGGGCAATGTTCTCATGGAAGCATGCTGTCTGATGTCATCATGTTGTGAGTGACATCACCTGGTTCCTCCACAGAGCTGCCACAGTGTTGTAAAGCAGCAGCAGCATCAGCGGACTGCAGAAGTGAAACCAGTAGAGGTCAGTGTTCACCTGCATCCTCCAGGGGGCAGCACAGTCCACTGAGACCACCGAGACCAGGCCCATCACACTGCAAGGAACAATTTACTCAATAATAATCAGTAGTAAGTACAGTTCTTGTTGTAGAGTACACACTTCATATTGATTTGAAGTATTCTGGATGAAGGCATCCGTAATCAACGCCTCCAAGAGTCAATTAAACCACAGTAACATGTTCACTGTTTATTCACTGAGACTGCAGCAGAGAAATACAGGGAGGCAGCCAGCAGGGGGCAGCAGAACCACCAGACACTGACCTCAGACCTGCTGATGACAAACATGTTGATAGAGAGGCTGTGTTTAAATCAACCTGTAATTATCCTGCACGGCTCCTCCTGTTTGCTTTCCTTTTCTACACTTTTTTCTTTCTCTTCCTTCCCATTTCCTTTCTTCTTTTTTACCTCCTCCTCTTCATCTTAATTTACTTCTCTACCGTTTTCTAGTTCCCTGTTTCTCTGTCTCCTCTTCTATTCTATTCTTACTTTCTTTACCTTTTTATCTCCTTCCCTACCTCCTTCCCCTCCTTTCCTCTCTCTTACTTCCTTTTGTTCTCTTTCCATCCCTCTTTACTTCCTTCTCTGCTTCCCTACCTCCTCTCCTTCCTCATTACATCCCTCCATTCTTCGTTTTATGATGAAAATAAATTACCTGGCAGAGGTGCTGTTCGGAGGCCACGCCTCCTGAAGGGAGGGCAGCTGATAGCAGTAGACGAGCAGGAAGTGGGAGGAGGAGTAGACGAGTGACATCACAGACACACACCTGAAGAGTAATGTTGGGACCTGACCTGACCATGCCCAGCAGGTACACAACACCTGGAAACAAAGAAGGTAGAGTAGGGAGGATAGGGAGGGGAAGACAATCCCTGGGGGGGGGATGAGATAGAGAGAGGGAGATTACCATCTCAGGTTGGATTCTATTGGACGTCTCTGTCATACTGGATTCTTACCTGTGAGTCCTAGTAAGACCGTCAGAAGGACTTTCCCTCCCGCTGTCGTCATGTTTCCCAACATCTTCCTGGTTTTACAAATCAGTAACTCCAGTTCGAACAAAACCCTGTTTCTTCTGCATTTCTCCTCCTCCTCTTCACCAAGCACAGAGTACTCCTCAAACATCAGCTCCTCCTCCTCCTCCTCCTCCTCCAGCTTCTGCTGCTGCTTGATCTCTTGCTGAGGCTGAAACATACAGCAACATGTGTAACCTCTGCCCTCTCAGAGAGTCTCTACATACTGTAAAAGTGTGACGGACATTAAGTCAAAAGATAGACATCCTGACAGGAGGAGGACGAGGAGGTGGAAGAGAAGGAGGACGAGGAGGAAGACGAGGAGGAGGATGAGGAGCAGGACGAGGACCATAAGGACGAGGACAAGAAGCATGAGGACGAGGACAATAAGGACGAGGAGGAGGAAGAGGACAAGAAGGACGAGGAGGAGGAAGAGGACAAGAAGGACGAGGAGGAGGAAGAGGACAAGAAGGACAAGGAGGAGGACAATAAGGATGAGGACGAGGACGAGGACAATAAGGATGAGGACGAGGACAATAAGGACGAGGAGGAGGACGAGGACAATAAGGATGAGGACGAGGACAATAAGGACGAGGAGGAGGACGAGGACAAGAAGGACGAGGAGGAGGAAGAGGACAATAAGGATGAGGATGAGGACGAGGACAATAAGGAGGAGGACGAGGACAAGAAGGACGAGGAGGAGGACGAGGAGGAGGACGAGGAGGACGAGGAGGACGAGGAGGAGGACGCGGACAAGAAGGACGAGGAGGATGACGAGGCCAAGAAGGACGAGGAGGACGAGGAGGACGAGGAGGACGAGGAGGAGGACGCGGACAAGAAGGACGAGGAGGATGACGAGGCCAAGAAGGACGAGGAGGAGGACGAGGAGGACGAGGAGGACGAGGAGGAGGACGCGGACAAGAAGGACGAGGAGGATGACGAGGCCAAGAAGGACGAGGAGGACGGCGTCCTGCAGGTCTGGTTTCATGTTTACAACCATACCCTGACAGAACAAATAATAAACTGATTGATACCAAAACGTAGTCATTATACTGTGTGTGTGTTAGTGTGTGTGTGTGTGTGTCCTGATGCAGTCACATAATGATGTTACTGTTAATAAATAGCTGACTGAGTTACACACTAATAGACAGGAAACCTTATTAAGAAACAAGAGGAGACAACTTAACCAGGTTACACCTGCTTTATTAGTGTGCGTGTGTGTGTGTGTGTGTTTGTGTGTTACCTGCATGTGCATGTTTAGTTCCACAATCAGCCTCCATGTCAGCAAACTGATGACCAGCACGCCGACATCTGGAAACAGCTGTCTCACTGCAGAGCCTGCATCACTTCCTTTCAAACTGAGACAGACAGACAGGCAAAGAGACAGACAGACAGGTAAACAGACAGACAGACAGGTAAACAGACAGACAGACAGGTAAAGAGACAGACAGACAGGTAAACAGACAGACAGACAGGTAAACAGACAGACAGACAGGTAAACAGACAGACAGACAGGTAAACAGACAGACAGACAGGTAAACAGACAGACAGACAGGTAAACAGACAGACAGACAGGTAAACAGACAGACAGACAGGTAAACAGACAGACAGACAGGTAAACAGACAGACAGACAGGTAAAC